>PVJC01012770.1:0-39147 GCA_004026665.1 Murina feae | reverse complement strand
GAGCGGGTAAGAGGTGGCAGGGGGTCGGCAGCCTGCTTGGCAGCTCCCCAGATCCCTTGGTGGCACCGGGAAGTGTGAAAGGAAGGCAGCAGGGGACGGGTGAGTGGGAAAGAGTTGGCGGCCTGTTTGGTGGCTTCCCAGGTCCCTTCCGGGGATCAGGGAGCAGGAAAAGGCTGGCCTGACCACGAGGCGGGGTTTTCCCTGCTTTCTGGTGGCTGGAGGAAGATGGGCAATAGGCAAGCTTGGGAGGCAGGCAGCACCCAGCCCTGGTCACAGCTCAAAAAAGAGAACAACATGCTGGGGAGGGCAAGAGTCTGAGAGATCAACATAGAGGGGGTGCCTGCTCCAAGCCTCCACGGTGTGCCTGGGGGCAGGCCCCCGGCAGGTAGACACACACAGGAGGACTGCTCCGAGCCTCAGATGCGGCTGGGGGCAGGTCCCCAGCGGCCACACACACACACACACACACACACACAAATGTGCCTGGCAGACTGGGGCCATCATAAGACATCCACTGAGGGGTCCCAGACTGTGAGAGGGCACAGGCCGGACTGAGGGACTCTCTCCACCCCGAGTGCACAAATTTTTGTGCACCGGGCCCCTAGTGTTTTTATAAAAAGGATGCTAATGGCAGTAGTTGTAATTGCTAAGATGTTTAGTTGCTTTCTCTATCAAATGGAAATTAATAATAGCTATTCCACTGGGTTTTCACATACTTTATGAAAAATAATGCATGTATGTAAGAATGAACATAATGTATGTAATATGTTCCTGGCAAACATTAAGGGCACTATAAGTAGTACTCTATATATTTTTTAACTTGATAAATTGCCCCTGGTAAATAAAAACATCAGAAACAATCTGAAAACAAATAACAAATAAACAAAGAACAAGCAAAAAATTTGCCTCTTCATTTACATTACTTTTATGAATAGTCTATATATCCAGCTTTTTTTAGTGTGCTTCCATTTGTATAGCACCGCTTCACAGATTATGTATAAACTAGGGGTCCAGTGCACGAAATTCATGCACTGGGGGGGGGGCACTTCCTCAGCCCAGCCTGCCCCCTCTCACATATTGGGATCCCTCAGGGGGTGTCCTACTGATAGCTTAGGCCTGCTCCCTGAACCCCTTGGGGAGCGGGCCTAAGCCTCAGTCTGGCCTCCCTTTCTAGGAGGCAACCAGGTTAATCAAGGAAGGCCACCAGCCCCATCACCCCGCTGCTGAAGCCACTGCTAGTCACTGCAGCCACCAAGGTGTTTTCATCAACACGGACTCCAGTCCCTTCACCATGAACAAATGACAACTTTCTTTAGGCATTTTCAAGATGTGTCTTTCATAGGATATGACCTTTCTTTCTTTCTTTCTTTCTTTCTTTCTTTCTTTCTTTCTTTCTTTCTTTCTTTCTTTTCTTTCTTTCTTTCTTTCTTTCTCCTCACCTGAGGATATGTTTCCATTGATTTTTAGAGAATGTGGAAGAAAAGGGAAAAACAGAGAGAAACATCAAATTGAGAGAAACACTTTTATTGGTGCCTCCTGCATATGTCCTGACCTGGACCCCAGCCAGGGAGGACTTGCAATCTAGGTACATGCCCTTGGTCAGAATTGAACCGACACCCTGCAGTCGGCAGGCTGGGGCATTATGCACTGAGCCAAACTGGCTAGGACAGGATATGACATTTCTTAGCCCTCCAGCAATGGACCTTCATTTTTCTCCAGAAGTGTGGTGGAAAAACTCTAGATCGCCTTTAGGGATTCTTATTGCCCAAGTTACTAAGAATATTACCAGTAGCATAGAGGGAACTTAGCCAATGCGTGGAGAGAAACGGTGTTTCCTCTGTGGTTCACTCCAATCCCAGCTCCACTCTTGCCCAGGCCTGTAACCTCTGGCTGAGGATGCAGGCCTGGGAAGGGGACCCCCAACCCCCTCCAATTGCCGGCTTCACAGAGCCCAGGCCTCTGCGATCACTGGCTCTGATCCTGCCCCCTGCCATTGCCGGCTATGACTTTGCCCAACTAGTAGCCTCTGGCCAAGGCTGTAGGCCTGGGCAGGGGACTCTGAGACCCCTGCTTTTCTGGCTCCACCAGTGCCCAGACCCCTGCGATTGCAGGCTCCGCCCTTGCACCTCCGATCACTGGCTCTGCTGAACCCAGGCCCCTGCGATCTCTGGCCCAGGCCTTATTATGCCTGGGTAGGGCACTCTCATACCCCTCCGATCACCAGCTCTGCCCCTGCCTCCTCCAATCACCAGCTCTGCCCTTACCCATGCCTGAGGCCTCTGTCGAAGTCCTCTGGCCTGGGCAGGGGATCCCCAGCTCCCTCTGATTGTCTATTCCACCCCTCAGGCCCCCCACCTCCCCTGCCACCTGCCTGGCTAACAGGCCTGACCACTTCAGTGGCTGGGCTGAGCCGGACTGGGCACCATCATCTTGTGGCCATGGGGATAGCAGTCTTTGTCATGAAGTGATACCTAATTTGCATATTACTCTTTTATTAGATAGGATGTGGCTATGGGTGCCTCCATCTTGTGTCCATGGGGGCCGCCATCTTGTGGCCATGGGGGCAGCCATCTTTGTCATGGAGTGACGTTTAATTTGTGTATTACTCTTTTATTAGATAGGATATTGTATACGTTATTACATATTGCCTATCACATATCACACAGCACACATCACATACCATATATCATATATCATATACAGAGAGAGAAGAGACAGAGACAGAGAGAACCACAACCTCTAAAGTTTTTATTAACAATAAACTTTAAAATGATCTGTGCACAAAGAGTTCTTCAGGCAATGTTTTTACTAGCTCTGATAATACCCACAGAAATGTGTGAAAGTTAGATGTTAGTGTTGGTAGTAACTAAAGCAATGCTTGGATAGGTCAAATTTATATTAAGTTCAAAGTTACTACCCATGGAAATTCTTCAGACCTAGGAGGGCTTTTTTGCTCTTTGGAGCTATAAAACAATGTTCATTTTCGTGGCTGCCTTAAATGTCAAATAAAGATTCCAATACAATTTTGGTTATACGCCAGAGATCAGTCAAGCATCTCAGAGTAATTTTAGATGAATCAAAGGTGAAATGACATAGTTGGGCTTCAGTGGTTTAATTTTTAAAAAAAGAAAGCACACTAGATCCTCTTCAAATCACTGATTAATTTTTATTCTAATTCTGCTCTGTACATGGTTAATTTAAGATTCAATCTATGATTGAAAATATATTCCTTTGTATTATAACAGCAATGGGGTGGGGAGAGAGGACCATAACAGATTTCCCCAAGAGCTAAAGCTTTTGCTGACTTTAAGATATTGGTCACAGCATAAACTGATTTTCCACCACAGAAGGACACCAAAAAATTATAAGATTGTCAGCAGAGATAATGTACAACAAAGTTACATAATGAATTCTTTCCCAGAGGAAAGAATTATAGTAACTTTATATATATATCTCCCCAGAAAGTCTTATTAATTTCACTAGCAAGGATTTTATTTAATTTTGCTTTATTTTTGTCTTTGTTTTAATGAATCAATCCAGCACGCAATTAGCAACACTAATACCTGAAAGCAGTATTACGTGAACAGTGAACAACTAGGCCATATCCCTAAGACATCTAGGTATAGTACAACCTACATTACTGTTGTTTTTTTTAGCAGAAATGAGACTTGGGAAGAATGTGACTATAAAGTCACAAATGAATCTTAAGATCAGGAGTCTAAGAAGAATAAGATAAGCTAAATCTAAAACTTATCTCAACTACTCTCATCACTGAAGACCTGCAAAATGGCAGTGTTTCCCCCATCCCCAGGACTCCCACTCCCCTATACTGTGGGAAAACTATTCTCAGAAATAGATAAAAATAGCACTGAAAATATAAACTGCTGTACATAGCTGTAAGAGGAACCCATCCAAAATTCTAGTCAATAAGCAAATTTGTTTCATTTTTATCATACTTTCATTCCTCCTTTTAGTTGGCCATTTTTCCCCCTATGTATTTATTCAGTATGTTTTCTGTTCTTAGGAATGTGTTCAGTGCTTTGAAAGAAATAAAAGAAACATGTAGATTCCTTCCTAAAGCTTAAACTCTATTAAGAAAAATGAGTAATAAGCCCCTAAAATTGTTATACAACAGTGCTGTGCAGCCTTAAAGTGAAAAGGGAATAGACAGGGGAAGCTTCTCATTGAAGATATTGTAGACGAGGTAAGAATTAAGCTGGACATTAAAGGGCTGATAGAATTTGAGTAGGCAGAGAAAGGCATTCTAGGCATCCGTTTGTGGAATTTCCCTAACAAAGGAGATATTTCCACCATGAATCACATATACAATTTTATATTCTTAGATACACTGACATTCAGTTCTTCATAAGGCCATTTACAGGACTTGATAGACAGACTGTGCTAATTCTGGTGGTTCATGTGCATTTTAATCAAATAGATCTAATCACAAACATCTGAATACTGTGAAACAGGAGGATGCACAAGAGGCTACCTCAGAGTGAGAGGAGCCATTCTGCATTGAAATTCTGGGTAAAATATTCCTGTACACGACTTATGTGTTCATGTTTATATTTTGATAAGCATGTCTAAGTATTCTGAAATATTTTTTCACATGTTGTGTGGTAATATTTATGAATGCTTAAAAGCCTTAGTTTTCTGTTAAAACTGGGGATTCTGCCTTTTGATCCATGAGTGAGCAAAAAATTTAAAATGATGGCAGTTCAGTGAGCTCTGCATATAATCGACTACCCAGTAAATTTGATTGCTGCCCCATGACAAACTTAGATCTGAAGGTCTGTCCTCAGCACTTGGCAACATAACACCCACAGAGCACACCCTGTTCCTATGCTGTGTTGACTTGTAGTCTTAATATTCCACAGTTTGTTCCCATAGCTTCCCTTCTAACTTCTCCTGATCCCTGTGACCACTCAGTGGTCAAAAAGAACTATACTAGTGTATACATAAATATAAAAATTAATCATCCAAGAAGTCACATAGCTTCATGTAGATACCTGAGTGTGTATGTGTAGTTGTCTGTGTAATAGTATATACGTACACACATTTGTATACATCCTATCTAATAAAAGAGTAATATGCAAATTGACCATCACAAGATGGCTTCCCCCATGTGGTCAAAAATGGCCGCCACAAGATGGCCAGCAAGGGAGGGCAGTTGGGAGGAACCCAGGCCTGCAGGGGAGGGCAGTTGGGAGGGGAGGAAGACCCAGGCCTGTAGGGGAGAGCATTTGGGAGCGACCTAGGCCTGCAGGGGAGGGCAGTTGTGGGGGACCCAGGCCTGCAGGGGAGGATAGTTGGGGGGGACAATCCTGGCAGGGGGAGGGCAGGTAGGGGCAATCAGGCTGGCACAGGAGCAGTTAGGCGTTGATCAGGCTGGCAGGCGAGTGGTTTGGGGCAATCATCAGGCAAGAGGTCGGGAGCCAGCAGTCCTGGATTGTGAAAGGGATGTCCGACTGCCCATTTAGGCCCGATCCCACCAGTGGCAGTCAGACATCCCTCAAGGGGTCCCAGATTGGAAAGGGTGCAGGTTGGTCTGAGGGACACCACCCCCACCCCCCACTCCCACTCCATGCACAAATTTCATGCACCGGGCCTCTAGTGTATATATAAATTCATACATATATATGTAAAAGCATAATTAACATGACTATTTAAAAAGAAGTGTTTATTAAATTTTCAGCACTGCAAAAGGAAAACTTAGACAAATTATATTTGATGTATAAATTCTTTTCTTTCTTTCATATAATTTATGATATTCTAATATAATGTTTTCCAAAACCCTACTTTTAGTATATGTATTTTAGTGAGACTTAACCACTTTTATTTCACAGCAACAAGTTTATTTAAGTCCCCCAAAATAGTATTCCACTTGCCATTCCTTGGTCATATAGAGAAAGACATCCTCAAAAATTCCTTGATTATTCTCTTAAAATAAACCTAATCAAGTAAAGGATTATCTTCACACTTAATACACTATCTGATAACTGGATGACATTCCCCCAAAACAACCAGAGAACATTTCTCAAATTTATCTTAAGTTGTACTTATCAACTACACATTTGCTATTCTTTTATTGTTATTGTATTATGTCAAATATATTTTAAAGAATTTCTTCCGAAATAATTTTAAGTGATAATTAATGAATTTCTCTGTTTAATCACCCTTCAAGAATAATATATTTATAGACAGTTGAAATTCTAAAGAGTGAAAGTTAGGTAAATTGCTATCAAAAACTGGAGGGTAGAGTACACTAGCAAGTTGCAAAAAAAAAAAAAAAAAAAAAAAACTGATGCGGTGTGTGTTGCCATATATAAACACACTGAATGTTAAGACTCTAGAAAATAAAGAACAATGAAATGAAATTAAGATAATAGTAACCACACTATCTAGAAAAAATACTGTAGAACTTTCCTATCCTATCTAGTAAAATAGTAATATGCAAATTAGATGTCACTGCATCACAAAGGTGGCCACCCCCATAGCCACAAGATGGCAATGCCCAGTCAGGCTCAGCCCCGCCACTGAAGTGGTCAGGCCTGTTAGCCAGGCAGGTGGTGGGGGAGGTGGGGGGCCCAAAGGGCAGAACAGATGATCAGAGGGGGTTGGAGGTCCCCTGCCCAGGCCAGAGGCCTTCACCAGAGGCCTCAGGCATAGGCAAGGGCGTTGCCAGTGATCGGAGGGGGCAGGGGTGGAGCCTGTGATCACAGGGGTCTGGGCACCAGTGGAGCCAGCAAAGCAGGGGTCTGGGATCCCCTGCTTGTAATGGCAGCGGCCTGGGGGTCTCTTTCCCATGCCTGCAGCCTTGGCTAGAGGCTCAAGTGTGGAGCCAGCAATGCAGAGGTCTTGGGGTCCTCTGCCCAGGCCTGCAGCCTTGGCCAGAGGCTGCCAGTGGGGCAGGGGCAGAACCGGCAATCACAGAGGCCTGGGCTCTGTGAAGCCGGTGATCAGAGGGGCTTGGGGGTCTTCTGCCCAGGTCTGCAGCCTCAGGCAGAGACTACAGGCCTGAACAGGTGCAGAGCCAGTGATTGCAGGGATCTGGGGGTCCCCTGCCCAGGCCTGAATCCTTGGCCAGAGGTTACAGGCCTGGGCAGGGGTGGAGCTGGGATTGGAGGAGCAGGGGTGGAGCTATGATCAGGGTGAACTACAGAGGAAACACCTTTTCTTACTGCTCATTGGCTAAGCTCCCTGTATGCCACTGGTAATATTCTTAGTAACTTGGGTAATAAGAAAGGTGATCTAGGGTTTTTCCACCATACTCCTGGAGAAAAAAAATGAAGGTCCACTGCTGGAGGGCTAAGAAATGTCATATCCTGCCCTAGCTGGTTTGGCTCAGTGCATAATGCTTCAGCCTGCTGACCGCAGGGTCTCGGTTCAATTCTGACCAAGGGCATGTACCTAGGTTGCAGGCTCCTCTCTAGCTGAGGCCTAGGTCAGTACATATGCAGGAGGCAACTAATCACTTTGATGTTTCTCTCTGTTTTTCCCTTTTCTTCCACATTCTCTAAAAATCAATGGAAACATATCCTCAGGTGAGGATAAAAAAAAAAAAAAAGAAAGAAATGCCATATCCTATGAAAGACACATCTTGAAAATGCCTAAAGAAAGTTGTCATTTGTTCATGGTGAAGGGACTGGAGTCCGTGTTGATGAAAACACCTTGGTGGCTGCAGTGACTGGCAGTGGCTTCAGCAGCGGGGTGATGGGGCTGGTGGCTTCCCCTGATTAACCTGGTTGCCTCCCACAAAGAAAGGCCAGACTGTGGCTTTGGCCTGCTCCCCAAGGGGAGCTGGGAGCAGGCCTAAGCCATCAGTAGGACACCCCCTGAGGGCTCCCAATAAGTGAGATGGGACAGGCTGGGCTAAGAAACCCCCCCCCACCCCCAGTGCACGAATTTCATACACCGGACCCCTAGTGTCTAATATTTTCTTAATTGTAATTATTATTATCTTACAGTATACTGTAGAAAAACTCCTGTTTGTTTTAATTTGGGGGTATTTGAATTCTGGATGAGTAGATGTTTATAGAAAGTAGTGAATAAGATTGATTGCCAAGATTCTTGGGAAGAATCTTTCAATATTAGAATTTTTAGATCAATTTTCCCGGTATCATTATACCAACTGTCTGGGCAGAATGTCAGGCTCATTTCAGGAGGCTGTGTGCTTGAGATTTTGAGGTTGGGGCAAGCATCATAAATTCCTTAACAACTCTTCAAAAGAGATGAGGCCTGTGGGCCACCTGTAAAGGCTGCCAAATCAAGGTGACTAGGACATCTCCAGGTAACTATGGTAAAATGGTGCAGTATAGATAAGAAAGATTAAGTAAATCATGACATAAATAAAGGAGGAGAATTTTTGGTAGGGTTAGGTGTTTGAGGGAGGCAACCAATCGATGTGTCTCTCTCATGTCGATATTTTTCTCTTTCTCTCCTCCCCATCCTCCTTCTTCTTACCTTTCACTCTGAAAAGCAATAGACAAGATGTCCTGGGGGTGAGGATTAAAAAAAATAAAATAAAATGGCTTCTACACAACTGCCAGTCCCATGCCATAGTATACTTGGAATGTACTCTAACATGTGGACTTATAAAGTGTGAGAACTGTTCCCTCCCCCAAATAAGCTTCTTTAAATATCTAGTTAAGTGTTGCTCTTTTAAAAAACTGTTTTTATGTGACTAGGCACAGAAGCATTTTTATTTCAAATGAATGTTTTATATGGAAGTACATTGTGTAGAAGAGAGAAACCATATATCTCCTCTGCTTGAAGTTGGCATTGTGACAGAGCAGCCCTCCCACCTCTGCCTTCCTTGGGTTGAAACCAAGGGAGGACAGCTTGGAATTCTGAGGACAGCTGTTTGAAAACCTTGGGCCACAGTCCAACCCCTTCATTTTATAAATAAATAAGCCCAGACTCATTAGAGATAGAGCTCAGATCGAAGTCCATGTCTCTTTAATCTTCAACCCAAATCCTATTCTACTCTACCAAAACAAAATAAAGTGGTCCCTTATTTAGGTTTAGTCATGAGGGCTTTTAATCTACAACCTAGAATGTTCTGATATAGGGAAAGGTTTTAGGTTTCAGGATGAGTAATAAGAAGAGCTGTTATTTTCCACCCAGGTGTTGCATTTCACCTGTGGTGGCTGCTACCTAGTTAGTGCGGCCACCTCTTCTAGGCAGGACAGGTCTAGTCATCAAACATCTGATTTAAACCCATAAGAATGAAGAGTCTAAGGCAATCAGTGTATTTGAATTCTGTAGATCAAAATGTAACATGGGCATCCATTTAGCTACTGTTGGACAAGTGCCTACTAGGTATCAAGCCTGATGCTGTGACCTTGGGCAAATTTCATAACCCCGGCATCCTTGAGTTTTCCTGATCCATAAATTGAGACAGTAGTAGTAGTACTTCTCAGAGTTACAGAAAGGATTAAATCAGTCAATAGACCTAAAGCACTGAGAATGGTGCCTGGTACATACTAATCATTTTATAAATGTTAGCTATTATTCATTAACTATCATCATTTCACTTATCACTTGCAACTATCCTTCAAGGTAGGTATTATTCTTTCATATAAAGAAAACAAAGCTCATAAAGGATAAATTTAAAAAAATAAGAATGGAAGGACATAGGGAGGTCGAGTAAGGAAGAATGTTATATTAATGACTAGCTGACAGTTTCAAGCACCCATCTGAATGGAAATGAAATCCTAAAAGTAACTTTCTTGGCTCCCCTGTGTGTTTCATTAATAAATCACCAGGCCTAGTCAGCCAATGGGCAGCTTTCAGAAATACTGGGTCAAAAATAAAAGCTGTCAGTATCATGGCTAAATAAACATTTTTGGCCTTAGCCGGTTTGGCTCAGTGGATAGAGCGCTGGCCTATGGACTGAAGGGTCCCAGGTTTGATTCTGGCCAAGGGCAAATGCCCAGTTTGTGGGCTCAATCCCCAGTGTGGGGCATGCACGAGACAGCCAATCAATAATTCTCTCTCATCATTGATGTTTCTATCTCTCCTTCTCCCTTCCTCTCTGAAATTAATTTTAAAAATATATTTAAAAATAAATAAATAAACATTTTTGTTAATCCAAATAAATATTTTTTAAAGTGGCTTCTACTGCCCTGGCTGGTCTGGCTCAGTGGTTAGAGTGCCAGCTGTGGACAGGGGGGTTAGGATTAGTGTATTTCCCAGCCACTAGTACATGCTCTGTTCTAGCACTGTGCTAAGTGTGTTACATGAATTATCTCACTTAATGATTCCCATAACACTCAAAATTCATGTAATTTCATAAAGAATCATAAGAACTACACAATTCATTTAAAATTGCACAACTATTAAGTGGAAGATCTGAAATTCAATCTTAGGTCTGAAGCCCATGTATGCTCCATTGCTGCACACGGGAGAAACAGGTCAGGGGGTGTGGGAGATGAATTTCTAGACCTCCAACAGGTGGAAAGGGAAGAGATGCTCTTTGGCATCTACTCTAATAAAAGAGTAATATGGAAATTAACCGTCTCTCCAAGATGCCTAAGCCACGCCCACCAGCCAAGCCATGCCCACCAGCCAATCAGAGCGGCTGTATGCAAATTAACCCAGACAGGATGGAGGCCAGCAGCAGCAGGTGTGCCTCGGGCGGCGGCAGGGGGCAGAGTGGGCGGCAGGCATGGGTGGCAGGGATGAGACAGAGGATGAGGTGGGGCGGGCAGGGGCAGGGCAGCAGGGGCTGGGTGCACAACAGCTCGGTGGTAGGTGTGGCCCATCAGGGTGCAGCATGAACCTATGCGACCTGAACAAGGTCCCTGAGACCCTGGAGTTCTTCGAGCTGCTGGGGCCAGACTACGGGGCCGGCTCTGAGGCAGGTGTCTTGCTCCCTGTGTAGCCTCTGGATGGGTTCCCTGTCCACAGCCTGAAGGGGGTGTGGCCAGCCTGAAAACAGCCCTCACTCCAGCTGGCCAGGCATGCCAGCAGGTGGACATCCCCCGAGGGGTCCCAGACTGTGAGAGGGCACAGGCCGGGCTGAGGGACCGCCCCCCCGGACCCGAATGCACAAATTTTTGTGCACTGGGCCCCTAGTTCTTACATAATTGCACACCATGCTTTGAAAGGTCACAATATTATTGCTTTCCAATGCACAAATTTTTGTGCACTGGGCCCCTAGTTCTTACATAATTGCACACCATGCTTTGAAAGGTCACAATATTATTGCTTTCTATTTACAGTCACCTATGGTTCTCAGGTTTAGGGATTCCAAGGCTAATAATATTTCAAAACATATTTTGGGAGTCAACATAAGGCTGCCAATCTTCTATTTTGCCAAGTAAAGATATTTTTAAACCTGTCACTTAGCATCATTGCCACTTCAGTGCATGAAAACTTTTAACACACACAAGTGCACATGCACACTCATTTGTAGCTCCGTGGAACTAGGAGTGCCACTTGCCTCTGCCTTCTCTCGTGGCTGGTGTGTAATGTGCACACACAGAAGTTCCCAGCAGCAATTGTGTGATGCAAAGTGTTGTGGGAAAACCATTGTTTGAAATTTGGAAAACCTTACTCCACAACACAAAATAATCTACACTAATAAAAGAGAAAGATGCAAATTGACTGTACCTTTGCGACACCCACCAGCCAATCAGGAGCAAGTATGCAAATTAAAACAACAAAGATGGTTGGTTAATGTACATAAGGAGGCCTTGAGTGGCTGGGGCAGGGCAGGACACTTGTGTCATCGCCGTGGTGACGACCCAGGCGTTCCACACAGCCCCAGCTGCTCCAGGCCTCTGGGCAGCATGGGAAGGCGGGAAGGCAGCTCTGGTCAGAGTGAAGGCAGTGCCGGCAGCCAGCAGAAGGAAGGCCCACTCTTGCATGAATCTTGGTGCATCGGGCCTCTAGTACCATTATAAATAATGACTAGGTTCCCTCCTCACAGGGTAAATCTAGGCTATCTTATTTTGAATATGAGGTGAAGCCCCAGAAGGTTAAGCAATTTTCTTAAGTAACACACAAGCTTTTTCAGAGCCAAGACTAGAAGTGAGTTATCCTGGTAGCTACTTCATTCTCTTTTCATCACCAGGGACAATAATACTATCACTTTCACTAATTATCCTACCTAATGAAGAGGTAATATGCAAATTGACCATCACTCTAACACACAAGATGGCAGCCCCCCTGTGGTCAAAAATGGATTCCCCCATGTGGACACAAGAGGGCCAGCAGGGGAGGGCAGTTGGAGGCAACCAGGCCAATGGGGAAGGGCAGTTGGGGGGACCAGGCCTGCAAGGGAGGACAGTTAGGGGTGACCAGGCTTGCAGAGGAGGGCAACTGGGGGCAATCAGGCCTGCAGGGGCGGGAAGTTAGGGGCAATTGGGCTGGCAGGGGAGCAGTTAGACATCAATCAGGCTGGCAGAGGTGTGGTTAGGGGATGATCAGGCTGGCAGACAGAAGCCGTTAGGGGCAATCAGGCAGACAGGCAGGCAGGCGAGTGGTTGGGAACCAGCAGTCTTGGATTGTTAGAGAGATGTCTCAAGAGGTTCCAGATTGAAGACCGTGCAGGCTGAGGGACACACAACCCACCCCCCACCCCCGTGCACGAATTTTGTGCGCTGGGCTTCTAGTATAAAATAACATTGCAAGTTTAATAGGCTTATGGAGGGATTGCTTTGGAAATGCACCACTATTTTTTAAAATGGTTGTGTGAAAAAATGCAATCTGCAGCAGGAACGTTTACACAAACATGACTGTTATCACAGACACATTCTCTTTTTTACACCCCACCTCCCCCAACCACCATGGCAAGAGAGCACAATGTGATCCTCAGGGGTGGAGCCACTTCCATTCTCCAGAAAAGGATAAGCATTTGACTTTTAATATCAGAAGTTTATAAATCCGTTTGTCTCTGAGTATATTTGCCCTTCATCAGTACTCAACATAAGAGTAAAATTGGGTCACTGTCAGGTAACCAAGGACTAGTCATTAACATAGCCCTTAAGTAGAATCTTATTTTCTGTGCTGTTGGCTTAGCATCCTCTCTGTATTTTAAAGAAAGCTATCACCTAAAACAGCGTTTCTCAACGTGTGGGTCGCGACCCTTTTGGGAGTCGAATGACCCTTTCACAGGGTCGCCTAGATATTTACATTATAATTCATAACAGTAGCAAAATTACAGTTACGAAGTAGCAACGAAAATAATTTTATGGTTAGGGGTCACCACAACATGAGGAACTGTATTAAAGGGTCGCGGCATCAGGAAAGTTGAGAAACACTGACCTAAAATATCACTTGAGACTGACACTCTGCAGAGAAATAAGAGTGTGCAATCTACACAAACTTGTAAAATTCAAATATATCTTTTTCAGAGGGATAGTAATGAATATATTAAACTAAGGAAACTCTTAGTTCAAGGAATAAATGATCAAAGGTGACTACAGGGATAAGACTCCAAACAATAAATTTGCTTATAGTTTTAAGTTTGCAGTTATTAGCCCAGCCTCTCTAGTGATATGATATATATATATATATATATATATATATATATATATATATATATGACATATTGTACATGTATGTATGACCATGATCATTACATACAATGAGTATTATATGTATATTATAAGTATTCTATATGTGACATATCATATATAGCATTATATGTTAAATATAGGTAATACACAGAGGATTTAGGAGACCAATATCAAAGAAAGCATTTCTAATTATGAAAAGTGGCATCCTACTTGAGAACTTCAATTTTCTTCTCCATTTTCCAAGGCTTGCATTTGACATTAGCAATCATTTGTCTTTGCTCATCTAACTCTGCCTTCAATCTTTCCAATTCCTCTTCATCAATTTCATCATCATCCCTTTAAAAGGAAAAAAAAAACTTAATAAATGTATGTCTTACTTGACTTCAAAACTTAAAGAAAATGATATCAGAAACTCAGTCATTTATCAACTTGGCTGTACACAGTGGCTGCTGATATCCATAAGCATTGAGGTTACCCCTGAACACAGATTCAGAATTTCTGGAATTCCCGAAATTTTAAAGAATAGCATTTCCATTCTGATGGCCTGAAACTGAGCTGTTCTGATATAAATAATCCACAGGCTCAAACTCTCAGAATAGTTACAGATCAATCATTCAGATTATTTTCTCTCATCTTTGTTCCTTATACACTACCCCTGCCAATTCCACATTTCATTTTTAAACTTTATTTTTCAGTAAGGATAGTAAATTAGAGATGAAGATGTCTTTGAAGTGCCCTTAAATTTTTTAAGTTAGCTTTGACTAGAGAGAAAGAGAAAAAAATTGAAATAGGAAAAAAATAAAAAATTTGTTTCTCAAAGCTCACTTAGTCTTGTAATTAAGCTCAAAAGTTCAATTGATAAAATTCAATTTGAATTACATTTTGAGAAAATGAGTCCTTTGAAGAGGCCTTCAAGGGAATTTAGTTTCTTACTGAGCAAATGAGATATTTCTTTTCTCTTCTGTGTTTCTTGTACTGCTAAAATATTCCAGGGTCCAGAACTTGAAGAAAATGAAATGAAAACATGAGCAACATAATTTTAAATGGAGGAATGTAATGCCATATTGTAGAGATCAACTTTTTTGGTAATATTGTTTCTTCAAACTCATCTTTTTGTACTTAATATTGCAATGCTGGGCCTGGAACTCTAGGGCACATTTCTGCTTTGTCAGCTGGCTCAGTACTAGGTTGCCAATAGATTGATACTAAGAAGGAACTTGGTCTTTCCTTCAGTTTTCTGCTTGCTCCTCGGGGATGATGCTTCCTCCTTATCAATGCGTCTCCCCTCCAGGAGCTTCAGGGCTCCCACAGCTACATGGGACTCTAGTTGGCCAGTGTTTCCACCACAAGCAGGATGAGCTTTATCACTGAGCATGTCCCCTCTGCAGTGGTTGATAGCTCTGTAGGTCCCTTCTCCATGCTTCTCAGTTTTAATTTCAATCTCTTTTCATTGTTCCTCTAGGCTTGCCCTTGGGTGGCAGCTATTTCCTAAAATTGCTATCACCATGATATGTTAGAGCTCTCTTTTCACTTTTCCAGTAACCTAGTTAACAATTATTTATTATTTATTAAGCAGTCCCTCTGTTAAGAGCTCTCGGTTCAATTAACTGTTGAAATTTTTTCTACTAACTAGCCCCTCACAAAGACATTGGGATCTGACTCAGAGTTAGTCAGAAACATATTTTGCTGCTCACTAAGCTTTATGACTAAATACAGTAGGAATATGGCAAAAGCTGTTTTTGAAACTTCCAGCTAAGAAACACAGGGACGTACCCATAGTTTTATAAGTCACCCTATAAAATGACTTTGCAATCTCCTCTCCTTCTTACCAAGCCATAGATTTAATCATATCATGATTGCTAAAACAAAATTTCATATTAAGCTTCCCAAATAGCACTTCCTATTGACAGTGAGGTTTTTGGCCAATTCAGATATTTTTCCTTAGAATAGTTATCCTGACTCAAGAGAACAATAAAAGGACACTCGACTAAAATGCAACTCTGATTGCCATTAGGTTGTTTCTGTTGTAATTACTTGATGTTTACTATACAAAAATATTATGGTAACATAAATACTCAAGGATTATTTTAGTACATCTACAGCCACAGTTTGCCTTTTAATTTTCCAAATTAGAATAATATATGAGTTGGTTTGTTCTGGGAGGAAAAATACATTTTAGTAAAAATTACTCAAAATATTATTTCCATGTAGACATAGACTACTTAATATTGCAATGCTGGGCCTGAGACTCTAGGGCACATTTCTGCTTTGTCAGCTGGCTCAGTACTAGGTTGCCAATAGATTGATACTAAGAAGGAACTATATAGATAATTTTACTGAAATCTTTGTGGAAACTATCAAAAAGAAAAAATATATGTATCAAGAAACTATCAAGAATGTATTCAATTAGAAAACCAAAAAGGATTTAGGATTAATAATTCAATTGCTTGATTTTTTAAGTCTTTAACTTGTCCACCCTCCCAAAATAATTCACAATATTTACACTTAAGTACTTTAGAGCTTAACATTACTGAGTGTCCACTAAGAATCATATGCAACAGTACCTGATTTAATCCAGCATCATCAAAGAATGAAAGAATGATCTATTCAATATGCTAGTATAGATTTACCATGCAACTAAAGCTTATTTCTTCAATACAAAATTTTAGAAACCTAATAACACTAATTATATGCTTTACTGATATTTTAAACCCAGTATATACTTTATATGTGTAACCTATCCAAATTCTATGATTCCTTCAAAAATCATAATAAATATTCTCAATAACCCCTTTTCTGATTATCCCTATGAGAATAGTTTTCTCTTCTCCAACACTGCCAACCTCTTTGTACTTCTTTTGTGGCACATTTATACTGTCTTGTTCCATAATACTTCATGTCTACGTGGCCTCTCCCTTATCTATATTATAAACTTGGGAGAATGCAAGCAATTGCATGTTCACATCCATGTATTCCGAAGACATGAGCAAACTATCTTCCACAGAAGTGGAGCTGGATAAATATTTATTGAATGTTTTTATACATAGAATTTTTTTGGATGATGCGTTATTATTATGAACCCACGTGCTTGAAGTTTACTGAAATATAACAATGTTCTCCAGTATGGTATGTAAAGACATTTACTCCTATGTTAATTGATCCCAGACTGGTACATTTTTTAAGTTTTTGTTGTTAATGGTTGATGGCTGCAGGCGAATCATGCTGTGCTATAAGGTATAGCTGTTGGATGAGCTACCTTCACATATTATTAAAATATTATTCACCTGTAATTAAAATATTATTCACCAGTACTACAGGGAAACTGCTTTTCTAGGAACCACTAAAAACAAGTGCTAATCATATTAAAAGAATATAGCACAAACATGCTTCATCTTCTAAAATTTAGGGCTCATTTATGCAAGCATGGCTTTCTATCTTAAGATTGATTTCTTTAAACAACAGATGTTAGGAAAAAGGAGGCATAATATGCTGAATTTCTCCCTGCTATGAACATATTACTTATTCACTTAAAACTGGGTCAGGAATAACCTGTAATCTTATTAGAAATATTCCAAAATGTCTAATAGGGCAGCGTTTTTTAACCATCTCCAAAGACAGCATTATAACCTTGGTTTTAGTTGGTTTCAAATGTTTGATCAGCAACAAGGGAAATTCCCTAAGGTGTTTCACTTGAACATTTAAATTTTAAAAGATGATGAATTAATTAACCTAAATAAATGCGCTGTGATTTGCCTACTAATCTTTCTCAAAATATATTTGCTAACACGTTTTCTTTTTTAAATAATACTTGTCTTCAAAATGAACAATAGAAAATGGACCTTTAAACAGATATCAGAACTATCAATGACCCCAAATAATTTATGATACTATTCAAAATAGTTGCACAAATTTTGACAACAGTATTATAACTGGCAAAACCTATGAAGACAAAGTTCATTTTAGCCAAGTTTGGCTCTGTGGAGGTAGGGAAACAGGGGTGGGTTTCTGAGAACCAGCTAAGGATGGCCACTGTCAAAGGAACAAGATTCCCTCAAGGAATAGGGGCCAAGACCTGGCTGATTCTTATGGTCCTATCCCTAGAGGTTGAGCAATTGACATGAGTGCCTTAAGCACACTAAGAAAGCAGAGAAATTCCCACCCAACTCACTTTTTTAAAAGGACCTCTTATAAGTGGAGAGCAAAGGTAAATTCTAGAATACAACCTGTGTCATGCATATGTATTGTGATGTTTCCTCAGTGAAATACTACTGTCAGATGTATAAGCTTTGCTAATATAAAATATTACTAAAAAATAAGTATTAAGACATGGAACGTAAAGTATGTTGTCTTTTATTTTAAAAAGGAACAAAACATAAAAATATTTTAAAAGAAAACCCAAAAATGCCAGCCAATCCTGGCTGGTGTGGCTGTTGGTTGGGCATTGGCCCGTGCTGCACAAGGTTGCTGGTTCAGTTCTCAGTCAAGGCACATGCCTCAGTTGTGGACTCAGTCCCTGGTAGCGGGTGTGCAGGAGGCAGCCAATCGATGTACTGCTCGCATATTGATGTTTCTCTTTCTGTTTCCCTCTCCCCTCCTCTCTCTCTAAAAATCAATAAAAATACATTTTTTAAATGCCAGAGTCAAAATTTAAAGTAGGTGGTATCTGGGTTATGAAAGAAAGAAGAAAGAGAAAGAGTTTGGGAAGAAGGAGAAAGAAAAGAAAGAGAAGGAAGAAGAGGAGAAAAAAAGGAAAATTTAAAAACATCTAATCTAATAAAAGACATCTAATCCAATAATATGGAAATTAACCCTCACTCTGTTACACCTAAGCCACGCCTACCAGCCAAGCCATGCCCACCAGCCAATCAGAGCGACTATATGCAAATTAACCCAGCCAAGATGGCGGCCGGCAGCCACAGAGCTAGAGCAAACAAGAGGCCAGCAATGGAGGAAACTGCCTGCTTAGGTCGGCTATGGCCTCCACTCAAGGCAACAAAGTTTCAGTTATAGAAGATAAATAAACCCTAGAAACCTGCTTCCAGCCAGCCTTGCTGGGACCTTGGGTCAATGGGAGCTGTGGCCAGCCTGGAAACAGCCCTCAGCCCCTGACCCAGGATGGCCAGACATCCCCCGAGGGGTCCCAGGCCGGGCTGAGGGATCCCCCTGAGTGCACAAATTTTTGTGCACCAGGCCCTTAGTATATTAAAAAAATATAATAAAGGAAGGTTACTCTTTTATTTTAAAAGGAACCACACTCTATTAATACTAAGCTTCCCTACCTAACATAATTTTCATACAGTTGTTTTTTACTGTAATTACTTATAGGAGGAAAGTAATAGCTAATCACTGAACACTGCAGTGTGTTATATTGAAAGGTCATCTTAGAAAGTTCCTCATCATTTAGTCCTAGGAGTGTTTGAGAGGAGATCTCACCTGGTAGTGACTCCATGGTCCTACCACCTGGGATTGGCAAGAGTTGGTTGGCTATTCTCTTAAACCCTTTCCAAGGGATCTAGGATTTCTTTTAGATTTGTTTACACACACAGTTTTCCAGCCTGTCTGCTATCTACCAATTTCTAGAAAGCAAAGACCAGAAAATTATTTTCTTGAATTTTCCCTAAACAGCATTTAATATATTATTCTACACAAAGTTAGCACTCAGTAAAATGTTGGCCTGGTGGAATCAAAAAATAATCAGTGTATTAAAGGGAAATGACCACACCAATCCTCTGAAACAGGGGGCTGTACACTTTTTTTTTTTCTGTAAAGGGACAGATCGTTAATATTTTAGGTTTAGAGTGCTACATGCAGCTTTGTTCCATATTTATCTTTTTTTTAATTAATAAACCTTTAAAATGATAAGAACTATTGTTAGCTCTTGGGTTAGAATTAGCCATAGTTTTCCAATTCCTGCTCCATAAAATAAAACGATTGAGGTTCATTGTTTAGGACATTTCTACTTCAATAATAATGAGTATAATCAATGGGATCTATTTAAAACATTTAAATTAATTAGATGTTAATAACTATGTCAGTTTAGATCTCTCATGGGAATTCCTCTTCGGCCATTTTTTAATATACATTGATTTATAAATTCTATTTTAATATTAAAATACATTTAACTAAATACATTGTGCAGCACGGGCAGTATCAGATTAAGCCTGTCTTTCTAAAAGTAGTTTTAATTACCAATTTTAAAGCCAAAGAGTGCCTAAAGAGAATGGTCTTCTTTCAGCATCAGGTGCTTTTGAATGAATAACAATTTCAGTTAAAGATCAGAACTAACTTACGCTCCCGTCAACTTCTTCTTCCTCTCTTTTTCTCTGGCCTTCTTTGTCTCTGCATCCTCTGGTTCAGGTAAGTCTTCCTCTTTAATAACATCTCTGGTCCGTTTCCTCTTAGGTCTCATGCTCTCTCTTCGAGGTAATTTATCTTCATCCTCCTCTTCCTCTTCGCCTGAACACACCAGTTAATGCTTCAGTGAGCAATAGCAGAAAGGGTTCTTTCCTGCTACCAAATTTATTCTTATTTTTTAATTACACTGTCACACATCTGACACCACAATCCAGCAATTCTCCATATCACGATAAGATGTACTATGCTATATATATTTCATAGCCTGTCATATACACACATTTGCCTAAATTATCATTTCTTTTGTGGTTCATCTACTCAAATATATGAATGTGGAGCTACAAATTTTAATTATCTTTAGAATTCCAGTCTTCATTTACTTGGGTAACAAGATGACTTGGAGTTTAATATCACACTATGACCTTTAAACCAAGTTTAGAGGTTACCAATCCAACATATAGGGTTGATTGATTAACTACTATGCATTTACTACTATTTCTATATTAGAACAAAGCATAGAAATGACAAGGAAAGGCTATAAACTAAAATAATTTTGAAGACATTAACTTAGCCCTTGAGACTTCTCCAAATTTAAATTATTCTCATTCTTGATTTCAAATATTTCTTTCTTCTTTTTCCTAAATATCCCTTTCTCAGATAAAATTTGATAAATTGATAGTAAATACATTTGCTTGCTCATTCAATCTTAATGAAGAGAAATAACTTATAAATACAAATTCAATGTAAATCTGAAAGAAATGTTATTATTTTTTAATCAATTAATAATGCCTCATTTGTCTATAACTTCTTAGGAAGCTTCCAGGTAAAGAGTAGAAAAAGAATTCAGTCCCTTCCTTCACAGTTTATCATATATAATTCTATTTCACTTTCATCTTTGTGAAATTTTGATATTCTTAACTTGTTCTGATATTTAGAATCAACTACTATAAAAATCAAATATTACTCATACTTACTACTATCCCATTATTTAAAAGCTATGGTAGGAAAAAACTTATACTTCAATGGAAAATTATAAATTGTCTGCAACATAGCCTTCTGTGTTATCTAATTCTGATTTTGGGGAACTCCTTTGTAATTCAGTAAATTATAGATAACTGGATCATAATGTAAAATAATTACTGTATGCAGACACACACAAAAAACTGTTTAGTAGAGAAATAATCATCCTCCACCAAAAAAAAATAAATAAATAAAAATAAAAAAACCCACAAAACAGTTATGTCTTCATTTGCACATCATTTCAATATTCCTGATCTAAAATTGTGTCTGTTCTTTGGATTTGCCTTTGAACTGATTGCAATGCCTAATCAGATTCCTCATTTAATAGTTAAATACGTTCATTTTTGCATATGCATTTTATCTTTTAACATTTGTTATCTAAACTTTTTTTACTGATATTTCAAATCATTGCCTATATTACTAAAGTTTGGTTAGCACGGAAACTAGGTTTTGAAAACTATTCTGTTATCAAAACCAAAAGTGACTTCCCACTGGTTAAATATTGTGGCAAATGTCATGTGTTATCTGCATGTTCTACCATTCTGAAAATTTACCAAGCCTTTATTAGGCACATTAGTCACTGATTATAGAAAGGACAAAGCTTGACAGGGATTGAGAAACAATTTCACCCACAAATAACTCAAGAATTCAAGCAGCCACTTAATACTCTACATTTTAGTATATTTTGTATTAAAGGTAAACTATTAAACTTGCAGTATTTTACCTTGGATGAAAAGTGTATCATTAGATTTATCTTTTACCACTTAAAAACAAAAGGCAGTCTTTAGTACTTTAACTAATTTTCAAACATTCAAATTCTAAAAATATTAATGTTTGCAGTTGCCTACTAAATCCACATTTGCATATAATGTTACCTTTTGGAATGGTCTCAATTCAGTATTAAAGGGTAGCAGAATATGCCACTTCAAAATACGACTGTTGGATTTCAAGATATACTCCCCCAAAATATGTCATCTTGTTACGGTGATTACTTTGAACTGTAGACACTTTTGAAACAGAAAATTTAGGAAGAAGCTTTCTCTGAATTCCCTTTTCTGCCTAAGGACACAGCCTCCAACAGGAATTCAATTATCATAAATCCTCTCCCCAGGAGTTTTATCCCCAGGGAAGGTTGACACATCCGAGGACAAAAGACTAGTAATAGACACCATATCGCAGCAACCTTTGTCACAAACTATCATACTTCCCATGTATTCTTCAAAGGGCCCATTCATCTTTCCTAATTACTATGACCAGATTATTATGACCACCTGACCTTTGTAGGCAAATCTAATCTAATAAAAGAGTAATATGCAAATTGACCCTCACTCCGTTACACCCACAAGCCATGTCCACAAGCTATGCCCACCAACCAATCAGGAGAAAATATGCAAATTAACTCAACTAAGATGGCGGCAGCCACGGAGCTGGAGTTGCCCAGGCAATGGAGGAATCCAGGGCCCTGCGGGCCCTGAGTTATATACTCAAGGCTACAAAGTTTCAATTATAGAAGATAAACCCCAGATACCTGCCAGGCTGGGACCTTGGGTTGCCAGGGGCAACCCAGGCTTCGAGCAGGGGACCAAGGCAACAGAGTTTCAATTATAGAAGTTGAATAAATCCCAGATACTTGCCTCTAGCCAGGCACCCCAGTAAGGATCCGAACCCTGAAGGGGCTATGGGCAGCCTGAAATGGCCATCAGCCCCTCACCCAGGCTTGCCAGGAACTGTAGTAGGTGGACATCTTCTGTGGGGTCCAAGACTGCAAGAGGGCACAGGCTGGGCTGAGTGACCCTCACCCCCCAGTGCACAAATTTTGTGCACCGGTCCTCTAGTTACCATATTTTCTGGCATATAAGACAACTTTTTAACCCAGGAAAATCTTCTCAAAAGTCAGGTGTAGTCTTATAAGGCAGGTGCTGAAACTTCTGAGCTAGACTGGAAAATCTGTGGTCACTGCATATGGTGGGGGGAGCTCAAAAATGGCTGTACTCCATTCCTTTCAATGGAGCTGGACGGAGACTGCAAGTGTCTCCAGTTGGCTCCTTTTTGTGCTGCATATGGTCTCCATCCGGACTTTTTAACCCAGGAAAATCTTCTCAAAAGTTGGAGGTCATCTTATACACCCAGTCATCTTGTATGCTGGAAAATACAGTAGCTATAATTTCACATTGAAGTTGCTAAAGGGCCAGACCATTATAAATAGGGAACCAGGTTGTTTACCATGACAGTAGAAATGATTTTTTTCTGAAGATATGGGTAAACAATGCAAATTAACAGACTTTGAATGTGGGATATATATTATTATGAGTGGCCAGATTATTATGACCACCCATCAATACTTCATTGGGCCAACCTTTGCCTCCAATACTGTGGCGATTCTTCTTGAAAGGTGATGTGAGGAATCTGACACCATGCCTGATCAATAGCATTGTCCAGTTCAGTGAGATTTGATGGTTGTGGAACCAGCTGCCTGATGGCTCTTTTAACTTTGTCCCACAAATGCTCAATTAGACTGAGATCTAGTGATTGTAGGGGCCACCTAAGCAAAGTAAAATCTCCCTCATGTTCTTGAAAGCACTCCTGCACAATACGAGCACCGTGGTGGCATGGCGCATTGTCTTGTTGGAAGAAGCCATCTCCATTGGGATACGCCATCAACATGATAGGATGAACTTGATCAGCAATGATACTTAGGTATGTTGCGCTATTCAGATGTTCTTCCACACGAATTAAAGGGCCCAAATCATGCCAGGAAAATATGCCCCAAACCATAACACTGCCCCCACCAGCTTGAAGGGTTGTACTCATGTATGTGGG
The DNA here is from genome assembly GCA_004026665.1 of Murina feae. Lineage (NCBI taxonomy): Eukaryota > Metazoa > Chordata > Mammalia > Chiroptera > Vespertilionidae > Murina > Murina feae. Next base: position 15,424 of record PVJC01012770.1, on the reverse strand, counting down.
GTGCAAGCTTTCATGCTCTTTCTGCCAAATTCTCACTTTCTCATCTGCATGATGCAACTGGAAACGTGATTCATTGGACCACATGACTTTTTTCCAATGCTCAAGTGTCCAATCTTTGTATTCCTGTGTGAAATGGAGACATTTTATCTTGGTAACAACAGACAGCAAAGGTGTTTGAACAAGCCTTCGGCTTCCATATCGCATACCATGCAGTGTACGGCTAATTTGCCTACAAACGTCAGGTGGTCATAATAATCTGGCCACTCACGTTCAAATATATCCCACATTCAAAGGCTGTTAAATTGTGTTGTTTACCCATATCTTCAGGAAAAAAATAATCATTTCTACTGTCATGGTAAACAACCTGCTTCCCTAATGGTCTGGCCCTCTAGCAACTTCAGCGCAAAATTATAGCTAATTTGTCTACAAACATCAAGTGGTCATAATAATCTGGACACTCAGTATATACATATGTGTGTGTGTGTGTGTGTATACACACACACATATATATATAGGCTATAAGTGTTAAGAAACATGTTTGTGTTTTCTTCTTTTGTTAAACTGTCTTATATTATAGGGATCTCAGCTACTGGTAAACATTTAGAAGGGTAGAGGGAAAAGTATTTCCCCGCTCCTACAGTATTCAAATCATGGTATCCAGGATCTGTGTGAGATTCTGGGCTGTTTTCATACAAATGCACCAAACTAATAAAAACAAATGGCACTGTGAACATCCGCTGGTGGCCATATTGAGCTCAGGTTATTAAATTCATAGTGTTGAAGTATCATCTAATTGAACTATTCTCGAGATGCAGGTTTTCCTTTCAGTTTCAGTAAATTTGGAGCTTTTGCTCACATAATGATTTTTCTCATGTTCTAGCCCATGAGTGAACTGCAGATCTCGAAAGGGGTTTCAATCCCTGTTCTTGACCTGAACCTACACAAAGTAAAAACAATGGAATGATTTGGACAAATTACAAAAGAACTTGATGATTCATTTTAATTGAACCACCTGCTCAGTTCAGTCAACATGGCCAATCTGTTTCATTGTAATAGGGTCAGCCTTCAGGACAAAGACTTTAACAGGGAAAATAGTAGAGAAATAAACAAGTTACTAGACTTGTTTTCTGGACTACCAACTTACTTGATCATGAGTAATTTATAAACGGGGTGGAATGTGTGTGTGTGCCAACTGAGTGGAATAGGGAGTGAAGGTTTTACTTACTAGACTTGATCTCTTTTGTGAGACATCAAAAAAATCAGCCACACATGTTCCTGTGCTTACATGTGGTAGCATAATCCCACAAGATAAGAGGATGAATGCCCTGAACTCACTGCTTTTCTGCGGGAAACTTATCTCAAGTGCATCCAATCCACTTACTTGAACTTTCCTCAGAAGTATCATCTTCATTTTCCTCTACTTGGATTTCTACTGTTGAAGAAAGAAAAAACACAGTGAGTCTTTAATGATGGTACAATTGGCAATCACTGTTTTTTACTGTTATTATTTTCTTAATAAAGTTAATAAAAACATTTTTTCAGTAAAATTGTCCAAATGAGCACTGTTTATTAAAAATCCACAGCTACAGCTCCTTATACAGTGTTGTGCAAAGACTTTTATGCTACAATGCCTTCAAGCATTTGCAAAACATCAATTATAAGCCTGTCAGATCAATTTAAAATAGCTTCAACCAAAATAAATTCTGTATTGCAATAATTAGACTTGGGGTTTGTTCAATTATTTTATTCTATGAAAATTGAATTTTTACTAAAGCTATATCCACATACACAACTTGGTGATTATAACCAAATTAGCTTATTAAAACAGAGAATATTTCATTCTATCCAGCTAAGCAATATCAAAGAGCCTTTCAAAAAATGCTTAAAGGCTGATATTTTCTACTTCAATGGTTTCTGTTAGTATTATATGGATACAGCCTACATTTTCTAATATATGATTTACCTTGACCATGGGCAGATAAGTGATATTGCAGTTCTTCCTAAGACAAAGAATATTTCTTCTATTTATCTCTCATCCCATACTGATACAATATCTTGTTTTTAGTTTTGTTCCATTTGTATAAAGGCATATAGAGATTTTATAAAATTTTTAATATAAAATAATATTGGAAAATATATTCATTGGCAGATTTTTTTTCCTTGTTAACTATTGCTCATTCATTGCAGGTTTAGTCAACCAGAGACAAGCAAAGCTCTGTGACTTGGCATGGTAAACATTACAGCAAACTATTTCCTTAGAATCTTGGTCTAGTAACTTGTTTATAAAATATTAATTTTATATTTTTATTTAAGGTGGATGAGCATAACTTTAAAAAATCAAAGATAACAATGTGTTGTGAGCATAGGAAATAACCTCCAGTTTTGCTTCTGCTCACACACTGTCAAAGCGTGTTACTCAGAACTTAACAGGCATATTGAAAACGCAGCACATACCAAGAGTCTAAATTCCATTCACAAAGAAGATTATTGTGAAAAGCACTTTTTGCCTTTAAAAAGCATCTGCATAAAAATTTTTAAAATATGCAAAAATGTTATCATTCCACGTCAGCCATGCAGTGTGAAAATAAGTGTGCTTTTGTTCAGGGTGGACATATGCCCTCTGTCACTGGCTGTAACTGCATTTGCACAAAGATCTTGAGGTCACCACTGAGAGTTTGCAACAGTGAAGGCAGACACGGCTAAGAAGATATTCTGCATTCAACAATAGGCCATGGTCTTTTATTTGCAATTAATGCCACCTCCTCCAAGCTTCTTCAGTCAAAGGGGAATTCCCTAGGAAGGCACTGTAATGCGATAAGATAGGCCTTGGAGCAGGGTCTGGTCAGTGTGTATAATACAGAAACAGCTAAGGACACACAGCAAAGGCTGACACACAGTCTATTCTACAACATGCTAAAGCAAAAATTCACACTAAATATTATGCTGATTTATGATAATCAACCCACTAGACATGATTAAATATAGTTAATTAAGTGCAATAGGAAAAAAAAACTAAATGAACAAAAATGTAAGAAAATCTTTAGGAAGGATCATATATTAAATAAATGCTGCAGCATGAAATGTCCCAAGCCGAACAGAAGAGCAACAAATCCATTTCCTCTGATAACAGGAGAGAAAAAATACAGGGCTAGAACATAGATCATCTTTTCAGGTACAAGAAGGCTAGTCATAAACTACCGTTAAATGAAACCTAAAAGTCCGTTGGAGGAGGCATCCAGGGGCCATGCTTTCTGAGCGCTGTAATGGGGAATATTGCAGACACAGCCCCTTCCCTCCTCCGAGTGATTTCTAACAGAGACTGTGTCACTCAATGCATGACCATCGAAACATTCTCCTTAAATGCCCTCTTTACTCAGTCTACTCGGTTATCTGGCAGTTGAGTCAGGGGCCATGAATAGTCATTTTTAATAGTTATTGTGATCATAATTGGTTTGTTCTTGATGCCCTTGACCAAAAGGGAACCCAGGCCCTACCTGGTTTGGTTCAGTGGATAGAGCATCAGCCCAGGTTCAATTCTGGTCAGGGGCATGTACCTTGGTTTGCAGGCACATCCCCGGTAGGAGGTGTGCTGGAAGCAGCAAATCGATGTTTCTCTTTCATTGATGTTTCTAACTCTCTATCCCTCTCCCTTCCTCTCTGTAAAAAATCAATAAAATATATTTTTAAAAAAGAAAGAAAAGAAAGGGAACCCAGGACCCTTCAGTCCGTGGGCTGATGCTCTATCCACTTAACCAAACCATCTAGGGCCAAACTTGATTTTAATGGACTATTATTTGGCCAGAAAAGCAACTATAATGCTGGGCTGTATCTCCTGCAATTCAAAGTGATGCTAAAGAAACAAGATAAAAACCCCTCCAAGACAAAAAGCCTGTGCAAAAGCAACTCAGAACCCTAAAATGGGAGCTACAGACTGTCTTTCCTTTCTCAGACAATGTTTGGCATGGCCTCTTTCCATCCTTCCTCTCAGCAATCCTAGTACTTTATTTCCAACCACACGACCCCTTTATGCTCTGGCTGCTTCCCAACGCCTATTGATTATGTACTTTAAAAATAAACTCTCTCCTGCTGAGTGACTTGGAGGACAGTGAATAAGAGGAAGGGGAGGTCCTGTCAAAATGCTGGAGGCAGCAAGCTAAACTACATTGAAGTACGCTTAGTTAAGACAGGAATATGCAATAGGAACAGATGAACTCCTAGGCAACCCAGATCCTCATTTCATGCAAATAGACCCAGTAATTAAAAACAGTAAAAGGAAAACAACGGCAAAATGTCACATTTTGGAAGCACTGGAATCATTCAGCAAAGTGGGTGCTGCTCCAGGCTTTCTTTTTTCATCGCTAGCACTGCAAGTCGTTCATGGCACCTCTAGATCACAGTGGCCAAGTGGCTGGAAGAGTTAAATGAGATTTCCTGTTCCTCTGACCCACATTTGTAACTCCTGAAGGGATGTTTGCAGCACCAGGTTACTACTTTGGAAATTAGAAATTCATTCATTCCATTAGCATTTACTGCACACTCACAAGAGAGTACAGAGCAAAATTCTCAGGGATAGGAGTTTGCAGACTATACAAGAGAACAGCACTGCCTTTAAGGAGTCTTACCAATTTATAGAAGTGAGATCTACAATTAGTTATGAGTGTCTTATCCACCTTATTTAGGTTTTGTGGCAATGTATTGGTTATGTTTTTTAGGCTTTTGGAGGAAAGTCTTTTCAAGGTTCCTTTTTGTGTATGAGGAAATGTCAATATCCAGCCCTTGCATATAAATGGATACCTTTCGCCTCAGACTAAACCAGCTGAGAGAGATATTAAACTACACTCTAACAAAGACATTTCCAAATTAGAATGGGGTGTGATATGGGATGTGAAAGGAATGGAAAAATCAAGGACAACCCCAAGGATTTTGGCCTGGGCAATGAGAAAGATAGAGGTACAAGAAAAGAAGAGGGGAAAGCTAAAGGGAGAATAGCATAAATGGGAAAATCAGGTTGAAGATCAGTTTAATTTGACATGTTGGATTTAAGATGCCCATTAGACATCCAAGCTTAAGGTGAGTAAGCAGTGGGTATTTGTATCTAAAGTTCAGAAGAAAAGTCTTGGCTGTAAATATAAATTTGGGAATGATTAGCATTTTGATGTATTTAAAAAGTAAGTGAGATCTCCAGGAAAATGGATGTAAAAAAAAACAACAGAACAAAACTAGAAAAGAAGACTCCAAAGTTGAGAGGATAGGATGAAAAAAAAGAATCAGAGACTGAAAATGAAAAATCAATGAAGTAGGAGGAGGACAGATTGTGGAAGGCAAGTGATATGTATCAAAGAGATATGGCTGAGGCTTGTAAGTCAAGTATTTGGAGGACTGAAAATTGACCATTGGATTTTGTAATATGGGGAGTCAATGATGACTTTGGAAAGCATGGATTTAGTGAAGTGGTATAAACAAAAGTCTGAATTTGATTGGCTTTAAGAGAGAAAGGGTAGTGAGAAACAGGAGACTGCTAGTTATGCTAGCTAGAATGTTCCTACATGCTATTGGGAAAGATCCAATGAGAATGAGAAATTGATGATGTAGGTTATGAAATGAACCCCCTCACAATGTTACTCAACAACTCAAATTATAAACTATTTTATTTCATTGATGTTTTTTGGTTTTTGACTGAGACTTTGCTAAGGGATGGTACAACTCACTAATACTATACCTTTTGCTTAAATATAGTGTTCACTATATAGCAACTCAAAAGTTTGGAACTAATGAATAGAGAAGGGAGAAGGAAAGAAAGAAAATTAGAGGGTGGGGAAAAGTAAGAGGAAGGAAAGAATATAGCAAAGAAAGGGAAGTAAAAGAGTAAAAATAGGGTGAGAATTAAAGTAAATATAGAAGAAAAGATAAATATAAAGGTAAATATGAAGCCAAAAGTTGGATTTTGTCATTGCCTCATATTATTTATTTGTATATTTATTTTTATGTAAATGTTATAAACATAAAATATTATAAACTAGAGGCCCGGTGCACGAAATTCATGTGCTCTCTTGTAGTCCAGGACCCCTCACTCCTTACCACCCGCCTACTTGCTGCTCCCTACCACTCAGCTCAATGCTCCTTAGTGCTGCCGCGAAGGCTCCAGCCACCGCCACTGCACTTGCCAGCTGGCTTCTGGCTGAGTGGCACTCCCCTTGTGGGAGCACTGACCACCAGGGGGCAACTCCTATGTGGTCATCCCCCTGGTGGTCAGTTCATAACAACCAGTCATTCCACCATTTGGTCAATTTGCATATTAGGGTTTTATTATATAGGATTATAAATTCACATATGAAATATTATTCCATTTTTTAGAAATACCTAGTTAAAAACTAGGCCATTTTCAGCAATTTCTCCTCCTAGCAATGCTTTTCTTTAACAATTAAAGGTTAAGGAGCTAGACAATGTAAATAAAATAAAGGTCCCTTTTTTTCTTAAGATAGTATTCCAAAGTAAAATTTGCCTTGCTTTTCAAGGAAGGAGAGTTATAAGCCCCTTAACAAAAAAATATTAAATCTCTCCCATCAAGGGAAAGAAAGAGAGAGATAAGATAAATAAATCTAATCTAATAAAAGAGTAATATTGAAATTGATCATTTCTCCGGGACGCCTAAGCCACGCCCACCAGCCAATCAGAGGGGCTGTATGCAAATTAACCCAGCCAAGATGAAGGCCGGCAGTCACGGAGCTAGAGTAAATAGGAGGCTTCCGTTGCACCAGGAGTAAACTGTCTGCCTAGGCCGGCTAGGCCTCTCTCTGCTCAAGGCAACATAGTTGCAATTATAGAAGCCACGGAGCTGAAGCAAACAGCAGACTTCCTTGCACCAGTGATGACGGAAACTGTCTGCTTAGGCCCGTTGGCCTCTACTAAGGCAACATTGTTTCAACTATAGAAGCCACAGAGCTGAAGCCAACAGGAGGCTTTGTTACTTGCCTAGGCCTCAGATTAAAGCAACAGTGTATCAATTATAGAAGATAAATAAATCGCAGAAACCTGCTTCCAGCCAGCCTTGCTGAGACGTTGGGTCAATGGGAGCTGTGGGCAGTCTGAAAATGACTCTCAGCCCCACATTCAGGCTCCCAGGCACCCCAGTAGGGACCCAAAACCTGAAGGGACTGAGGTCAGCCTGAAAACAGCCCTCAGCCCCTCACCCAGGCTTGCCACACCTCAATGGGGTAAGGGTCCACACTGGGGGGCTTGGCCAGCCTGCAAACAGCCATCAGCCCCTCATCCAGCCTGGCCAGGCACACCAGCAGGTGGATATCCCCCGAGGGGTCCCAGACTGTAAGAGAGCACAGGCCGGTCTGAGGGACTTCCCCCCAAGTGCACAAATTTTTGTGCACCGGGCCCCTAGTAAATAAATAAATAACAATAATAAAATAAGTAAATAAAAATAACCTATGACTTTTTAAAAATCTATTTTAAATATAGCATTTTTATGAATAGACACTGTGAATAGACACCAGTAGCTGCTAAAATTGATAATCTTTTATTATAGCAATGATACTAATGATGGTGATGGAGATTATGATATGGATAAATTATAGCTATATATATATATATATATATATATATATATATATATATATATATATATGTATGTATATGTATATATCTGTGTGTGTGTGTGTAGACTAAGAGACCATTCAACCATTCGACCAGTAGCTATGATGCACACTGACCACCAGGGGTCAGATGCTCAACGCTCAGGCATGGAAACATGGAACCAACTGATGAATCTCAGAGGCAAAGGGGAAAGGTGGAAGGTGGGAACAGATTAACCAAAGATCTTATATACATACTAAAGGCCCAGTGCATGGATTTGTACACTGGTGGGATCCTTTGGCCTGGCCTGTGGGGATCAGGTAGAAACTGGCAGTCTGACATTCCCCTTCCCCAAGGGGCTGGATTGTGAGAGGGTGCAGGCCAGGCTGAGGGACCCCACTGTTACAGTATATATATATATATATATATATATATATATATATATATATATACTGTTGCCATATATACTGCATAAGTTAGAGTCAAGAACAACATTTAGATATTGTTTTCTAAAACCAAAAAGAAGGTAAACCAATCCAAATTCTAAAAGGTCTGAGTAAATTTAGCCACAAAGAATTTTCCAAGAATGAACCACTTGGATGGTAGACACAGTCACCAAACCATAACTAGGTATCATCTCCCCAGCAGAGAATACCCCAGCATTCTGCTTTCATTAATTTATGGTAACATTATTATTGGCAGGTGTGAAGAAGGGAAAGAAGCTTCTGTTGCAAAATTGAATAAAAATGAGAGGATGTAGTTTTTCTTCCTCAAGGATAATATCTACCCAAGACATTAAACTTGATTCAGTTCAACTCAACAGCTCCCTTTAGTTTTGTTATGTGGGTGATAAAAACAGTAATGTTTTTCCTCCCACCTTCCAAATTCTTCTAGCTGGGCTGATAATCAAATTAACAAAGACAGGCTAACAGGAGAAAATTAAATTTTGATATGTACACTGGGGAATTCACATAAGCACAAAAATTCCAAAGACAGTCAGGCAACATCTACTCTAATAAAAGAGTAATATGGAAATTAACTGTCTCTCTGAGATGCCTAAGCCATGCCCACCAGCCAAGCCACGCCCACCAGAGCAGCTGTATGCAAATTAACCCAGCCAAGATGGAGGCCAGCAGCCACAGAGTGAGCAGTGGTGGCAGCAGGGGCGGGGCAGCCATGGGGGCACGGCGGTGGGTGTGGCCTTGCTCCCACCCCACTGCTATAGGCTTGACATGGGCAGGTACAGGAAGCAGAGCCTTGCTCCCCTCCTGATCCGGTTTGTCTTGGGCAGGAACAGGCAGCAGGGCCTTGCTCCCGCCCCAGCCGCCATTGGGTTTGAGGAGGCACGCTCCCACAGGGACAGGCTACAGGGCCTTGCTCCGCCTGCCCCCCCCCATCAGTGTCGTGAGCAGGCATGCGGGGGCAGGGCCAGGCAGTAGGGCCAAGTAGCAGGGCCTTGCTCTGTGATCAGATTGCGAGCAGGCACGCACAGACCCCTGACCGCAAGCAGCAGGGCCTGCTCCTTGGTCCCCATGGTGATCTGGTGATCCAGGAACAGGCAATGTAGCCAATAAGCCAATGTGGCCAGCCCTGGCCACAGCTCAAGGGAGAGAACAACACACAGGCGAGGCCAGGAGCCTGAGAGATCAACGCAGAGGGGTGCCTGCTCCAAGCCTCCACAGTGTGGCTGGCGGCATACCTGAGCAGACAGACACACACGCACACACACACACACACACAGCACCTGCTCTGAGTCTTTGTTACCAGACTGTGGCCATCAGTAGGACATCCACTGAGGGGTCCCAGACTGTGAGAGGGGGCAGACTGGGCTGAGGAACCCTCCCTCGGCCCCCCACCCCCATGCATGAATTTCATGCACCAGGCCTCTAGTTAGGTATATATGAGAATGTGGACAAAGGATAAAAGGGTCTTAGATTTCAGAATTGAGAATGGGTGATTTACAGGTAGCCTAGAAAGTGCCGAAGGAAAATACTTGGCAGGAAAATTCTTTTCAGGCAACTCAGAAACAATGGGACAGAGTGGGTCTCAGCTTATAGGCCCCTGCCTGAAGCGCTCCTATTTCCCATACTTAATTTAAGTTAGGCTAAAGAATTCTGAAATTTCGTTCCCAAAGAGGTTTTTCTATGAATCCCATGGGCATAAAAGGAGAGAGGTTCAAAGGTTGTTTCTGAGTCTTGTTTCTTCATGAACAGCTTAAAACCCATATCCTAAAAGGCATCCTCAGGATGGCAAAATTTTGGTCTCCTTTAGCTACTTAGTTAAGGACAAGAAGATGCCCATGATATTTGTTTGTGATAATCCAAAACCCTTCAAATGAAGGGATTAAGCATAGTATTTGGATGCCATTGTGTAAAGGGAAGAATTATTTAGTTCTTCTATCAATCAATTGCCTTTGTTAAACCTATAAACTACAGGACATTTTCAAACTCCTTAGGCATGGGAAACACAGAGAAAGGCCATTACCCTTAAACATTATCAAGGTATCTAAGGGGAAACATTTAATTCAACAGACCTAGGCTGGTAGCCTTTCTGGATGTGCCAGTATCTTCCTTAAGACCATTGAGAAAACAAACAACGGGGCACATACATTAAAAAACACACCAATATAGTAAATGCCAAAAGGCTGGTCATATTTTCAAATATTATAAGATCCTGAAGATATAAAATATCTCTTTTAAATGGATGTAGTTATAAAACTAGAAAAAGAATAATACCTTTGGGAAAAACTCACCCACTCCAAAGAAGAGAGCAAGCAAGAAATACAACTGCTGTTTTACCTTCTAGTTAATTTATCTTTTTAGACTCTGAGGCCCTTAAAAAGTAGAGAATAAATAGCTGCTAATACCTGCCTCATTAAAAACACAATATGAAATATTGCAGTTGTCAAATGGAACAGGATGAATTCTTAGAGAAGCACATTTTACCCTATAAGGATCCAGAGAGAGAATGGTTAACCCTGAAAAGAACAGAGATAGAGAAGGGAGAGAAAAAAAAAAAGATCCACTCAAAATAAAATCCCCACTTCTATCCTTTAATAATGAAAATAAATCTTTTTACATGCATAAAAAAAGGAGGGTTTGGTGTTTTTTTTTTGCACTTTTTCCTTCTGTTTTTATTGTACATGAAATTAAAATTAAACACAGGCTGTGTGAAGTGCATAGCTGGTATATTTCCAAATTCTACCACCTTTGAGTTGGAAGAATAACTATGAAATACTGAAGCATAGTTCCTGAAATAGTAACTTATATATTGGAGTATTTGTGAGAAACTGCAATTAGATATTTCATGACACCATTGGTCTACAGAAAGAATAAAAATGGCTTTTTTATTGTATGTGGTTTGGAGGGTTGGCTTTTTACTATACATATTCAATAAATAAATAGCTGTTTACAAAGACATTTACAGCTCTCTGTGGTTACAGAAAGGTAGTTGTGAGTCTTGCTTTTCCTTTGCATTTAGATTATTTGGGGGGGGGGGCATTTCTTATTTAACCATGCTGTCATAATATATATTCAGAGTGTGTGCTTTCACATTGCAATTACCACCATAAAGGGCAACCACTGTAAATAAGTGTGCTGAAATAAAAATACATTCGCTTATGTGGGTTTTTGTGGCGAGAATCTTTTACAGCAATTGGATACCAAAATAACACCCAGATAAAAATTATTTGTTATAAAACCTTGGCGGCTAGGCTTGTATCCTTGGATGCTTAGAACAAAAAGGAATGTTTCTGTCCCCAAAGCATTTCTGCAATATTTGAAGTCACAAAGAGTGGTTGTCAGGATTTATGGTTAAGCAAACAAAATGAAACAAACAAAAAAAATAACACAAAACAATTATGAAATGACTGAAAGCAGACAATTGTTCCTAGAGCATAAAGAAGCAGGAAGCAAGGAGGGCTGAACTCTGTAGTCCTCACAGGCCTTCCTAACATTGCTTTTGTTCCCACAGAAGATGCTAATTGATGCTCATTAGCATACATTAGCAAATGTTAATGAGTGTCTTTTAAAGAACAAAAGGCAGTGGGGGTAGCATAGAGTCAGTCAGAAAGAAGGTTGAATGGTGAGAAAAAGGCAGCAACAGAGGACAGAGAACATGAATGGTTTAGGACTTGGAATTATAGTTTCCTGAAATTTGAGAGACTTGTGTTCCTGACAAAATAGTAAAGCACTCAGAAGGCTAAAATAATTTACTTCATTTTATTTTCTAGAAAAAAAGTAAAGAAAGAAAAACGACATATCAGTCATTAACTAAAAAAATAAAAATCATTTTTTTTTTCTACTCTTTAGCTGTTTGGGAGAAATTGTACTTTATAGGATTTACTACTGAATTAGGAATATTAGTTAACATTGTATCAGTTCATGAAAAGGAATTTTGAATTCTAGGTGTCCTCGTAAGTCTGTAATCATTGTGACCATCCATTCACCCATTTCAGTTTTTCCCACCACAGACTCAATTTATTGTAGTCAAGCCTGTAATTTGGATATAGTCTGTAATTTTATTAAAATAGTTCACATAGAATGTGGTGTATGGGCTAATTTCTATCCTCAGGATACCTGGTTAATTCTAGCTAATAATCTATAATGTTAACAACTGAAAGACCAGTCAGCAGTACTTCAGCCATCTCTACCTCAGATTAATACTACATAGTTTGGTAATTGAAGTGGTGCTCATTAGAAGTGAAGTGTGATTAAGTATGTTGATTGGCTGTATACATTGACTGAACCCGGACTTGGTTTTCAGCGGGTCAGAGAATATACCAGGCTCAATAATTATCTTCTGGAATGATGGGCCCCAGAGTCTGAAATGGTCTTTTGTTTTGGTACTAAATAGAAAGTTTTGTTATCAGACAAAACCCCTCTGAAGTGAGCATTGTTATTCCCATTTTCCAGATAAGAAATCAGAGAACTAGAGAGGAGAAGTGGATAAACAGCCTCAGTTAGCACAGCTAGTAATTTATAGAGCTGAGGTTTGGCTTGAAGTCATCCCAAACCCATCACCAAGCCTTATTGATTGTACATCCTTGCATCTGTCTGTTGCTTTCAGTCATCACTGCCAGCATCACAGAAAAGCTATCATTGCCTATTTCCAAGAACACTAAATTAGTCACTCTTGCCCATCGAACCCATTTTACATGCTGCAGTCCATTGTATGCAATCATGGATGCAATTTAACATTTACTTATTAGACTGTGTTTGTGTGTTTGGCAATATATAAACTACAAATTTTCAAGGCTGCAGCTAATTGCCTCTCAATAACAGCCAATAGATGACTTCATAAAAAATAAAATCATAGCAAAATTTTTATATCCTCAAGGAAATGTATCTCAAGAATCTCCAAAATTGCCATTCATTTTAGAGCATCAAAATAATTAATAGATATTTTCCCCTAAAGTATTATATATTGTATTTTGTGCAAATACAAGTGCTTTGGTTTCAGTACACTTGACACCTATATAATTTTGTTAACAAACTAGAGGCCTGGTGCATGAAATTTGTGCATGGAGGGGGATGTCCCTCAGCCCAGCCTGTACCTCTCTAAACTGGGACTCATCAAGGGATGTCCAATTGGCCATTTAGGTGGGATGGGGCCAAAACGGGCTGTCAAACATCCCTCTCACAATCCAGGACTGCTAGCTCCCAACCACTCGCCTGCCTGCCTACCTGAATGCCCTTAACCACTTCTGCCTGCCAGCCTGATCACCCCCTAATCACTCCCCTGCCAGCCTCATCAATGCCTAACTGATCCCCTGCCAGCCCAACTGCCCTTAACTGCCCTCCCCTGCTGATCTGTTCACCCCCAACTGCCTTCCCCTGCAGTCCTAATTGCCTCCAACTGCCCTCCCCTGCAGGCCTGATTGCTCCCAACTGCCCTCTCTTACAAGTCTGGTTCCTCCCAACTATCATCCCCAGCAGACCTGGTCACTCCCAACGACCCTCCCCTGCAGTCCTAATCACCCCCAACTGCCCTCCCTTGTAGGCCTGGTCCCTCCCAACTGCCCTCCCCTGCTGGCCATCTTGTGCTGGCCATCTTGTGTCCATATGGGAGCGGCCATCTTGTGTGTTGGAGTGATTGTCAATTTGCATTTTACCTCTTTATTATATAGGACTAGTGACCTGGCACACAAAATCGTGCAGCCCCACCCACCCACATGCAACCTCCCACCCACCCGCCGCCCTGCCTTGACACCTTTAACCTTTCCATCCAGAGCTCAAACCTCACCCTGACCCCTCTGGCCTTCTCTGGACACTTCAAGTTCTGCCCTCGGTTCCACGAGTTGCCTCAGGCTTCCCTGCCCCCTCTGAGCATCTCCCCAATTCTGCCTTATCTCTGGAGCAACGTGGTGGCTCTGCCCAGTCATGGTGCCAGAGAAGAGCCTGGAAGCCTTGCACCTGCTGCAAAGTTTCAGGAGCTGCTTCCTGGCAGTGCACGTGCTGCAGTCCTTCCCTTAGCAGGTGGGCAGTGGGCAAAGGGCACGCTGAGTGCGAGCAGTGGGTGGCAAAGGACTGGTGAGGGGGTTGCTACAGGCTCTTACCCCCACCTTCTCCACCATGGGATGGTCCCGCCTCCTCCGGCGCCTCCCTGCTTCCACCCCATCTCCGGAGCAAGGCAGCAGCTACACCCACTGTGCATGCAGCCTCCTGCTGAATGGTTGTTATGCAGTGAGGGTGTCACAACCATTAGCATATTAGCTTTTATTATATAGTATGTCACTCCAATGAAAAATACATTAAAAATGTAAAAATGACAAAAAAAGGGCAAGAAAGTAGGTAAATATAGAATTTTCTTGAGTTGGATGAGATTTGGGAGTGTTACCAATATGTCAATTTTTTTGTTCTAACATATAGGATGTTAGTACAGATGCTAAAGAGTAATATTATTAAAACAAGAGAAATTACGTATGTCTGTGACTCTATGATACATTCCTGGAATCATTTTGGTCACAGTTATTAAACATTTTGCATAAATATTTTAACATTCTTTTTTTCTTGAAATAATGTTTATTGCATGTAATATTATTATATTTAAGATGGTTTTTTTCTTGAATAATTGGCATTTATTGCATGTAACATTATTATATTTAATATAATTTTTCTTGAAATGTTAATGTTTATTGCAAGTAACATTTTTATATTTAAAATCATTTTTATTGGGAAAAAATAAATTTTCACTTCAAAAAAATATTATAACCATGATTTATAATTATCTTTCTTTTTACAGAATTATCAGAGCCAAAACTGATCATGTTTTGGCTCTGATATTCTGCTAAATCACATTTCTCTCAAAGGTCAGCCAATCCCTAGGTGATTGATACTTCTGTGAAATACAGAATAGCATATAACCTATGACAATAAAATTGAGACCATAAGTTTTTTTGATTAAAAAAAAAAGCTAAAATTATTTAAGACCTTTCCTTGTGCAAAACACTTTCCAACTAATCTCATTTCATTCCCTGCTCATAGCAGGGCAATGAGATAGCATTATTGTACTTGTGAGAAATCTGGGGCTCTGAAAAATTAACTGACTTGTTAAAGTCTCTACAGTGAGAAAGTGGCAGAAACATGATTCAAAGCCAGGGGCATGAGTATGAATTCCAAAACTTCAATTCTGAAACAATATAATTTATTCTTCTTCTAAAGTGGAGCGTTGAGTTCAATGTGGAAATGGACAAGCTAATTCAGGATACACATCCAAGATTTATCTGTGCCTGATGGAACTGACTATTGAGATCAATATGTTCTATTTCAGTTCCTTCATCCTATCAAAGAAACTCTGGATACACACGGTTCAAATGACTTGCCAAAGATCACACAGCCAA
>PVJC01012769.1:0-39109 GCA_004026665.1 Murina feae | reverse complement strand
TTTCATAAGGAGCCTTTGTTTATTAATCAGCAAACCGGGAGGACAAATGGGGAGGTTTGGCTTGTGAAGTTTCTCAGCTAGGTCAGGTCTCTATCAGCAAAAGGGAGAAGAGTCAGCTGTAAAACAATAAAACCTCTTGGCCTGGCTCTTATCAAGAGAGGGGAGGAAGAGCCAGCCGTAAAGCAGTAAAACATTTTGGTCAGGCCCTTATCTCTATACCAACTCGGGACTGTTTCTTGGGATGTCAGGGAGGTCACATTCCTTTCCCATGCTTTATTCCCATGCCTAGAGAGTGTGACTAAACAAGCAAATCTTCTTTTTTTTTTTTAAACATATATTTTATTTATTTTTCACAGAGAGGAAGGGAGAGAGATAGAGAGCTAGAAACATCAATGAGAGAGAAACATTGATCAGTTGCCTCCTGCACACCCCCCACAAGCAAATCTTCTTAAAAATTTCTATATTCTTTCAGGGGCAGTTGAGAAGTTCTAAGCATGAGAATTCAGTGCACCCTGGTGCTGCTGAAATGTGGGGATACATGTGTTAAGACTAGAGAGAAACCTTTAGCTGAGGGTGGCTCTTAGCTGACAGCCAGCCAGGAAGGGGAATCTCAGTCCTACTGGCTAAAGGACTGGATTTTGCTTCTTTAAAATTTCTATATTCTTTCAGGCTCAGTGAATAGAGCGTCGGCCTGCGGACTGAAGGGTCCCAGGTTCGATTCCAGTCAAGGGCATGTACCTTGGTTGCGGGCACATCCCCAGTGGGAGGTGTGCAGGAGGCAGCTGATCGATGTGTCTCTCTCACCGATGTTTCTAGCTCTCTATCCCTCTCCCTTCCTCTCTGTAAAAAATCCATAAAATATATTTTCAAAAAAACAAAAAACATGGGAGGTATCTCCCTCCCTCCCCCCCTCCCCCCACCTCAGGGCTCTCTAGAGAGTGGTCCCATCACTGGGTGACAGTCTCGAGTCACCAGGACAATGAAACGCTGCAGTCACAGCCCCTGAGTGCTGGGGAGGTGCCTGGCTGCACACGGGGCTTTTTCAGACAATTCATCAGAGATGAACAGGACGGGTGAGCTATGGGGCAACGCAAAGAGGGAACTTGGAAAATGAAAAGAAAAGGCAGTGTGAAAATTGCAATCCTATTTTCCTTTAAAGACTTTCACTAAAATGACAAGATATGAGCAAACGAAGCCTAGGGCTGTGCCCCTACCAGGCCTGAGGGATGTTTCGGGAGGAGCTGTGGCCCTTGTCCGAGGCCTCAGCTGCTGTGTCACAGGCTTTTTTCTCTATTCCTAGTGACCCTGGGTCCTCTTAGTTTCCCCTGGCTTCATTATTGCACATAGGGGCGCCAGGGGGCAGCGGTGGGCAGGCAACGAAGGTCTTCAGTTATTCGTTGTGCTGCAGGGGTGGGGACCCAGCAAAAGGCCTGAATAAGCGATTACAGCAGGTGTGTGTGCAGGTGGCGCCTGGGAAAGCTCAGTGAGGAGGGGCTATTCCCGAGTCTTGGAGAACAAATAGGAAGGTGTTTCCCGGAAGGAGAGGGGGTTCTACGCAAGGGAGACAAACAGCAGGTGCAGGAAGGCGCTGCGGAGGGCGCTGTGCATTCAGGTCTGGATATAGTGGTTCGGTGATGAGGAGTGTAAGGCCTGCGGGAAAGAGGGTCCCACTGAAGGGGGCTCTGTGCCCCGCAGAAAGGCCCAGCCTTTATTCTGATGGCAGTGGGGGCCCCGGAGAAGTTTTCAGCAGGAGCAGACCATGATCTCATTTCTATTTGAGAGAGATCTGGACTGGAGACCCACCTGGGCTTCCTCAGCCCGAATGTGGATGTGGCAGCGGCGGCAGTGGTATGGTTGAGCGAGGAGGGAGGGCTTGAAGTCTCTGGAGGGGACGAGGGCAAAACAAGGCCCTCAGGAGAGGCCAGCAGGAGAGGCTCTGGATGGAAGTAAGAGGAGGGGGTTCTGGAAATGAGGGGACACTCAGGCCGCAGAAAACCAAGAAGTAGCAGGTCTGGGAGTGTCCCCTGGGTCTGGCTGAGCTTCTCCTGCCTTAACCAAACAGGGGAATTATTGAGCAGTTTGAGTACTTCACCACTGTTCTTCCCATGGGAAACCCACCTCCCCTTCCTCTCCCCACTCAAATCCCTAGCCATCTTTAAAGACTCACTTGGGCCCTGGCCGGTTTGGCTCAGTGAGTAGAGTGTTGGCCTGTGGATTAAAGGGTCCTGAGTTCAATTCTGGTCAAGGGCACATGTCTGGGTGAGAGGGTGTGCAGGAGAGAGCCGATCAATGATTCTCTCTCATCATTGATGTTTCTATCTCTCCCTCTCCCTTCCTCTCTGAAATCAATAAAAAATATATATAAAAAGAAAAAGACTCACATGGGTCATGGAGGCTGGAGGTGAAACTCATCTTCTCTCTCCAGCAAATCCAAGCTTAGCGACACCTCCCACCCCCAGGGCCTGGCACAGAACAGACATCTTTGTCTCTGCCCAGCAGGTGGCCTCTGCCCAGGAAGAGAAGGTGAAGGTAGAGACAAGAATACAGCAGATTGAGTAGTGAGAAGGGAGTAGAACCCGGGGTCTGGCTGCGCAGCTCATTTGGTTAGAGTGTCGTCCCAATAGGCCAAGGTTTTGGGTTCGATCTCCAATCAGGGCACATGCGAGAATCAACTGATGGATGCATAAATAAGTGGTACAACAAAGCCATGTTAATAAATTAAAACGTAAAAAGAGAGACAGCCGCCATTGGAGGGAAGAAACGAGAGTGGAGGCCAGCACAGTGGGCTGCAGGATTAGGGGAGAGGGGCTCCTCCTTTGCTTATGAGGACGGAAAGCAAGTGTAGGGACTGGGGAAAGGACCTGTGAGAGCCTGCCTTCCCCTGGTGGACCTTCTTTTCCTTCTCTCCTAGGTCACGTCCAGAGCAGAAGCATGAATGATATTCCTCGCACCCAAAACCCAGACCAGGTAGTAAAGCCCTTTCACTGGGCTGCCGTGAGGGGCCAGGGCAGGAAGACGCCTTTGGTTCCACGGACAGGGAGCCCCTGTGGGCAGGGCTCCACTCTCATGAAGGAGCGGGAGTTTCCAGGAAGGACATGGGGTGGGGGAGGGGGGCCCTCTGGGCTGCCTGGTGACCCTGCCCACTCCATCGCTTGGGTGTTGACTGAGCCCCAAGTGCTGGCTCTGTGCCTGGGCTTTGGAGGGATGGGGGACGGAGGGAAGCATGCCTCTGAGCTGCAGATCTGTTGGAGAGAGACCAGCATGCAGAGTTTCACCTGCTGTGTGGCACACGAGTACCTTTAGATGGAGTGGGATTTGGGCTGGTACAGACTCGTGGTGGGGCCTCGCTCATGGTGGGGACAGCAGTGGTAGCGAATGGTTTGGACCACCCAGCAGTGCGTCTTCTCCTTGGCTGGGCCTGTCTCCCGCCAGCCTGGCTAAAATCTCCCGATGGGATCTCCCACAACAGGTTAAGTCCACGTTCTAAGGCCCACAGCCCGGGGACCCTGTGGTTCTGCCCCTTGGGGAAGCCCAGAGGAACCCCCTCAATTCCCACCCCTGCACACCTCAAGGGCAGAGTCTCATGGTCCCCTTGCTTGTGCCCCCAGGAGTGGGAAGAAAGGTGATGAAAGAGACCTGAAATTTGGTGAAGACTTCTCAGAAGCTTGGGTGGAGGCCTGGCCTTCGGGGCACCCCAAGTTCGGTAGCAGGCAAAACAAAAGCAGTCCCTCACATCAGTATCATGAGGGCCGTTTGGTGGCCAAATAATAAAATAACAATAACAGCATCAGCCAACACTTAAAACCCACACAGGGCATGCGCCTCACCACGCATCATGGAGGCCTATCTCATCCCCAGTCTACTGGGGGACATTGGGCCTTAGAGCAGTTAAATAACGGGCCCACGTCCACGCAGCAGAAACATGACTTGACCCAGACAGTCTGCCGAGAGCCCTGAATTTGGAAGTGACTTAGCACTGAGTATTCTGGGATATTATTTAGAGAAGATCCCACTTTAGCAACAGACAGTGGGGCCAAGATAAGGAAGCATTGCCTACTCGGTTTTCATAAATGTCTAAGAGTGGTAACAAGAAGAGCAACTGTCACTGTCCCCAGGCAATGCTGCCTTGATGGAGGGACCGGAGCCACGTCCGGCTCTCCTGACTGATCAGGTGATACTGCTTCTCGGTACTGTTTGCAGCCGCAAAGGGCACAGCCAGGGGGCTCTCTTTAGGCTCAAGCCCAGAGGCATTTGCTCTGCAGGCTCTTTCTTCATGGCTCCACGCCTGCCCTGGGCAGTCCATGGGTTCCCTGTGAAGCAGAGGGTGGATTCAGCACGATGGTTGTGTGTGGTCACTCAACAGAGCTCCCTATGGGTTCAGCAAATAGGGTCAGCAAGGCCCTGGTCCAAACCATGGTCAAGCCAGGTGGCCAGAACACAGCGTGGCCCACTTCTGGGATGTCCCCACCCCAGCCGGCCTTTTTTTGTTTTTTTTTAAAAATATAGTTTATTGATTTTTTACAGAGGAAGGGAGAGGGATAGATAGAGTTAGAAACATCGATGAGAGAGAAACATCGATCAGCTGCCTCCTATGCACCTCCTACTAGGGATGTACCTGCAACCAAGATACATGCCCTTGACCGGAATCGAACCTGGGACCCTTCTGTCTGCAGGCTGATGCTCTACCCACTGAGCCAAACCAGTTAGGGCCCAGCCCGCCTCTTTACCAAACCTGTCACCACCTTCCAAGGAGGACCAGGGCCCGTTTCAGCTCCTCTCCTCTCCTAGATTATGAGGGTGCTGTTGGGCTGCCCCCAAGCCTTGTTGTTTTCAAAGACTCCTTCTCCAGGGCACTCCTGCCACCCCTCCACTCCTGTCCCCTGGACCTGCTCCCTGCCTCATATTTGTGGGTACAGAGCGGGCAGGGGGTTGCAGCTGCCCTGGCACACCAAACCCTCCATCCTGAAGAATGCTGCTTATGAATCAGCTGACTGGCTGGGACAAAGGGACTTTTTGAGTCGTGAGGACTCTGGCTTTCCCGCTAACTCCTGGCCTGGCTTGTTCTCCCTGCGTTAGGGTCCTTGGGCTGTTGCCTGGGTGGCTGTAGAGAGCTTTAGTTTGGGATTGGATGTAAAAGGTTACAAGGATGCAGCCCTTGCTCACCCGCCCTTTCTCATGCTGGTAGGCCACCCAGCCCCTGGTGCGTCATGCCCACCATGTGTGAACCAGCGCCACTGGGCTTATGGGAAATGGATATTTCTGTGCCCACAGGAGAGACCCAGAGAAATGGGTGGCAAGCTTGTGGGGTCTGCAGGATCTCTCCGAAGTGCTCACCTCTAACTTCCAGCCCCTTTCTTCCTTTGATGGCCACTGTGTTTCCACCAGCCCTGCCCTCCCAGATGCTCCCCCTCCACCATGTCTACAAAGTTATCTCTGTCCCTGGCCCATCCCCTTGCTGCCCACAGGGAAAGCGATCTGAAAAAATGAGTGCATCCTAAGATGTGAGCTTGTATGTGACCCGCCCTGGGCATTTTCATCGTAAAGGAGTGCTCAGGAGGAATGGTGTCATAAACGCAGGCAGCGGGAATACGTTTGGGAAAAGGACTTGTCTCCAGCACCTCTCCCAGAAGCCCCCTTGCTCTAATTGACTTCCTGCTCTGAACAGTCACTAGCCAGAGCGACTGACGAGAGGTCACCTGAAAAGTCCCAGTTGTAAAGGATCAGAAGCTATGAGTTTCCTGGGAGGGCCCCTGGGGGTGACTTTGGGTCCCAGAAGTCTCCCACAGACTTGGAGGTGTGGTCCAGGGGTTCCCGTGAGCCAGGAAGAAGGTGGCAAAGGGAAAACACAGTGCATGGGCCTGGCTATCGGAAGGGGGCCCGTCCCTTTGGCAGCCACCCAAGGTGAAGGCAGAGGGGGAGGAGTGGGAAGCTGCCGTGCAAGGGCCAAGAGTCCCTCTGCTTGAGCCGCAGAGGCTGGCGGATGAAACCGGACCCTCAGCAAGCCCTCAGCTCACGCTTCCGTTGAGCAAAGTTTTTACTCATCAAGGATTGTCTTAGGGATCAAGTCGTTGTCTGCTCCCCATCTGCACAGGCTTAGTTGGTCCCTGGGTTAACAAAGGTTGAGTCTCCTCATCTGCAGAAGTGGGAGAACGGTTATTTCTCTCAGTCTCTTGAGATAGGCTGGGGGACCTTTTCCAAGTTAGGGCTTCACAGCCATCTGAAGGGGGGTGAGCGAGTGGGAGCTGGCACCCCTGCATGTGAGTAACCATGGGCGCCTCGTTTTCCCTCCTTGACCAGCGGAAAAACAAATTCATGAAGAAGATCCCCAAGGACTCAGAAGCCTCCAACGTGCTCGTGGGGGAGGTGGACTTCCTGGACCAGCCCTTCATCGCTTTCGTGCGTCTCATCCAGTCGGCCATGCTGGGAGGGGTGACCGAGGTGCCCGTCCCCACCAGGTGAGGGCCGTTGAAATCTGCCCCCCACGACTGCCTTCAGGCGACTAGCTGTCCATGTGGTCAGCATGCAGTGCTGTGAAGACACCCCTAAAACAGGGGGACAATAGGGAATTGGCTGGGGAGGGAAGTCTCCTGGCTTGGGAAGAGTTTTAGAGCATTTAGTTAAAGCAATCACTCGAAAGCAGGAGCCAACAGCTGGCAGAGATGCTATTGGTGGCGCTGAGACACCAGAACACGGGGAGGATGCTCGAGGGAGAGCTGTGGGTGTGAAGAGGGAATGTCTTTCCAAAACAAACATGGAAGTCAAAAGAGGGAAGGGCCCCAGCTGGTGTTGCTCAATAGTGAGTGTTGACCTATGAACCAGGAGGTCATGGTTCAATTTCTGGTCAGGGCACAGCCCAGGTTGCAGGCTCGATCCCCAGTAGGGGGCGTGCAAGAGGCAGCTGATCCATGATTCTCACCAATGTTTCTATCTTTCCCTTTCCCTTCCTCTCTCTGAAAATCAATTTAAAATTAAAAATAAAAAAAAAAGAGGAAATGAACAAGTTTACAGCCAGTTAAAAAGTTAAGAATGGATACTGTTTGGAGCCAGAGAACCCTTCTCTTCGCCTGCTTCTGTTTTTCCCTCTCACTTTCCTCCTCCTCCTCCATCTCTTTGCAGATTTCTGTTCATACTGCTGGGACCTTCTGGGAGAGCGAAGTCCTACAATGAAATTGGCCGGGCCATTGCCACCCTCATGGTAGATGATGTAAGTGGGAACGAGAAATGTATTCCTGATGCCATGGCTGAATCAAGCACTGAGCCTTCACTCATTCTTTATGCAAGAGGCACATTGAGTACCTTCTGGGTGCCAGGCTCTGTGCAGGTGCTGAGGATTATGAGGATGAGGGAATAGCCATCCTCATAATAGTTGATGCCCTTTAGGAGCGTCAACTGGGTGGGGAGACAGACCTGTAATCCAGGAATTCCTGGCAGGCTTCACACATGAGGGGTTTTAAAGCCACGATGAGCAGGAGGAGGTAGGTAGACCCACTATGAGCCTGGGAGGAAGGCATTCCAGACAAAGGGAACAGGGGCCAAGGCTGGATACAGAGGCTGGTTCAACATAGGCTGTGTTAGAGCTTCGAGAGCAGGAGGTGTCACAGAGAGGCGAGTCAGAGACCACACTGAGCCTGTAGGCCGAGCCGAGAGTGATGGGGAGCTTAGAGGACTTTAACTACAGGCAGGACCCCATCTGATCTGCAAGTCAGAACGAACACTCTAAGGACACTGGAATGAGGCGACGGACCCTCCAAGGATGAAAGGCTAGGAAGTTACAGACAGATTTCAAACAGCTGAGCTTCTCGTGCGGGCTCTGCACAGGTTTTCTAATGACCGTGCTCTGTTCAAAACTGAAAGCAGAGAGGTTGCCACTCAACAAAAGTCCAACAGCCAGAATGCAGAGGCCTGTCCTTCACATCCAAGAGGGACCCGCTGCCCTCAGATCACCCAGTGGCCTCCTATCAGCTGCCCAGTGGTGGTTCTCATTTCAAAATCTGAGAGCAAATTGGCAGCAGGAGCAACGGATCAAAGTGATTTGCTCCCGGGAGGCGGGTAACAAGGCGATGTCGGGCAGAGAGCTGACCGTCCTCCTCCTCTTGGCGGCCAGCTCTTCAGCGACGTGGCCTACAAAGCCCGCAGTCGGGAAGATCTGATCGCCGGCATCGACGAGTTTCTGGACGAAGTCATCGTCCTTCCGCCTGGAGAATGGGACCCAAATATCCGAATCGAGCCCCCCAAGAAGGTGCCCTCCGCAGACAAGAGGTGAGCGTGTGAATGGAGGGGTGGCGAGGGCAGGGAGTGGGACCAAGGAAACTTCAAGTCCGGCCCTTTCTTTCCCCTTTTTTGGATTAAAAGGAAGATGTCAGCACAATGGGGTTTATGCCTCCCCCCCCCCCCAGTTTCATTTTATCTCTAAAAAAAAATCAGAAGCAAATGTGCTGAATGTAAACATCTGTAAGATCCGGGTGACCGGTGTGTGGGAATTATTCCATCATTTCCCACATTTTTCTCTGTATTTTAAGATATTTTATAATTTTCATTGGAGACATAAGAGGTATTCTAGGGACAGTCCTGAGGAGGGGGTGTTGAGCCCTTCCCAGGACTGAGAGCCACACTGTGCCATGTCCCCCTTCTTCTTCCAGGAAATCCCTGTTCTCCCTGACGGAGCTGGGCCAGATGAACGGCTGTGTGGCGGGAGGCGGCGTGGCGGCAGGAGGAGGCCCTGGAGGTGGCAGTGGCGGTGGTGGGGTCGGCGGAGGGAGCAGCAAGGATGACAGGGAGATGCCGGCCAAGCATGAAATCGGGGAAGAGCTTATCTGGACAGGAAGGTGCCCACCCCAGGCCTGGCATCCTGTAGCTGTGTCTCCTTCCCACCCGCCCTGTAGGAACCTTCCCCACCCCTCCCTGCAGCGTCCACTCTTCACCATGAGGTCTGGCCATTGCACTCTGTCCTTCCTCATACCCTCAAAGCCCCTCCTGGACCCAGCAGAAGGGTTCCCACAGGAGAGGACAAGGGAGACCCAGCACAGGAATAGAGGAACCCACACTTTTCTTAGATGCTCCTGTGACCTCTGTTAGTTTTCCAGGGCTGCCCCAAGCAAGTGTCACAGACGAGGTGGCTTAAACCACAGAACTTTATTCTCTCGCAGTTCCAGAGGCTAGAAGTTCCCAGTCGCAAGGTCAGCAGGGCTGTGCTCCCTCGGAGGCCCTGGGGAGAATGCTTCCTTGCGTCTTCTTAGCTTCTGGTGGTGCCATTCGTCCGTCCTGGTGTTCCCTGGCAGCGGCTGCGTTGCTCCCGCCTCTGCCTCCGTTGTCACATGGCGTTGTCCCTCTTCCATCTTCACAGGGCATTTTCCTCTTCATATTGAATTGGGGCCCACCCCAATGACCTCATCCTAGCGCCACTGCATCTACAAGGCCCTGTTTCCAAATGAGGTCACACGCACAGGTGCCAGAGGTTAAGATTCCAAGATACCTTTTGGGAGAACACAATGAGGCTGTGTGGTAATCTGGGCTGTCTCCGCCTCAGATTCGGACACAGCTGTGCTTACCAAGCACAGGTGTCCTGCGGATGATCAGGAGCAAGAGGAGGACGGCTGTCTGTGGGCCCTAGGGTTTCCATTCCCCGTGGAATGTGAGGTCTATCCCAGAGCATATTCCCATCAGGCCTTCCCTCTCCCAGCCAAGCTACTTATGACCACGCTTCTCAGTGGAGATGGCGCTGACCACACACTTTCAGACCTAAGAGAATTCTTCCCTGGCCTTAAATGTTCCGGTGGAAAGATCCTTGCCCCCATCCACTCCTAGTCAAGTTC
The DNA here is from genome assembly GCA_004026665.1 of Murina feae. Classification (NCBI taxonomy): domain Eukaryota; kingdom Metazoa; phylum Chordata; class Mammalia; order Chiroptera; family Vespertilionidae; genus Murina; species Murina feae. The sequence goes on along the minus strand of PVJC01012769.1, from coordinate 29,297 downwards.
CCTTCCTCGCCCCAGACTCTGCAGACTTGTTAGCAGCCCTGCCCCTGCCCGGGTGTGTGTGGTGAGAAAGCAGCGCTCGGGCCTGTCTTAAGCAGGTGCTTCGGTGGCCTGTGCCTGGATGTCAAGAGGAAGTTGCCCTGGTTCCTAAGTGACTTCTACGATGGCTTCCACATTCAGTCCATCTCTGCCATCCTATTTATCTACCTCGGCTGCATCACCAACGCGATCACCTTTGGAGGGCTTCTGGGGGATGCCACTGACAATTATCAGGTGTGTGTGCAGGACATGAGTGCAAACCTCAGTAAAATCCGCTGCCACTGGGTGGCAGTAAGGAGCTTTGTCCTATAATCTCCCAAACCAAGTCAGGCTCAGACCATCACTTTTAGTAATCCTTGACCTTTACCCTTCAAAAAATTAGTGGCAAGATCTTAAAAGATCTAAGTCTAAATCATGTCACTAAAGACTACATTTAAGGACTGTGTAAATCAAACGTTAAAGGGGAATCATCTGCTCTATTTGATACTTTCCACATGGCTTGAATGAACTTAACACAATTAACAAGTTGTTGATTGTGGCCTTCTCCTCACACTTAAAAAAACCCACCAACCTAAAATTCTTAACTTGGAGTTAAGACATTTTTAGAATGATGATAAACTGTTTCCCTCGCAGTACAGGCCCCCCTGGGGAAAACACCCGCTCCGCGGACATTAGCTTGAGCTCCAAACAAGGGTCTTCTCTGAAGGGATCCCTCAAGAGAGAACCACTAGAAAGCTCAAAAATGTAAGCTGAAGCCACGTTTTTCCAGATTAATTGAGATGAACCCCTATTGCCAGCCCGCATCCCTCTCCTGAGCTGCAAGTCCAATATCCAGCTGCCTCTGGGCATATCCGTATGGGATCCCCCAACTCACAGGGTCTACATGGCACCCACTATCTTCCCTCCAGACCTGCTGTTCTACCATCACAGCCAGTGACACCATGGTTCACCCCGTTACCCACGTACCGACTCATAAACCCAGCTTCCCCGAGTGGCCCTCATAGCACGGTCATACCTGCTGTCATACCTCATCTCCCAGTGTTCCCTTCTCAGATCCCTGTCCGCCTCACTCATTCTGCATTGTTTTCCATCCTTGCTCATCGTTCCGTTCCTCAAAGCCATGCTCCCTTCAGGTCCAGTCTTTGTAGACAGTGCTGCCTCTTCCTGGGACACTCTCATCACTCCACTTCCTCTCTGATCAGTTTTTGGGTATCAGCTCCCACATATCCACCTCTGGAGAGGCCTTCGTCACCACTCCTTTACTCCTACTGTGTGCTCCTCTGGCACCTTCCCCTTATCCCAGCTTCTCACACTCCTTAGCAGTGATTCTAAACAAGGGGTGGTTTTGACCCACCAGGAGATGTTGGGTAATAGCTAGAGGTAGTGTGGGTTGTCACAACTGGGAAGGGGTGCTGCTGGCATTTAGTGGGCAGAGGCCAGGGATGCTGGTAAACACCCTGCAATGCACAGCACAGCCCCCACACAAAGAATCATCAAGTTGGAAATGTCAGTAGTTCTGATGTTGAGAAACTGCTGCGTAGAAATTGCCTGATTACTCATCTCTATCTCCTACTAGACTGAAAAGGCATAATCTTGTTTACTGATGGGTCCCCAGTAGTTAGCACAATTCCTGATACATAGTAGGCACTTAGTGAATTTTGAATGAATGAATGAATGAATGGTCTAACCTCCAAAAGCATCTAGTAGAATGACTGAATGGATGGATCAGTGGGCTGTCCTCCGGGAGTAGAATGGGCACGGGGACACATAGAGCCGTTGGCAGCCCTGTTTCCTAGGTCCTAGGGTGCCAAAGGGAAGTCACACAGGACCTTCATCCCAGTGGAGTTCGAGTGATGTGGGGGATTGTGGAGTAGGAGATGGGGAGCAGAATTTGGGGACTAGAGGGCCTAGAGTAAAGGCTGGGCACTGTGGCCTGGGTCCCTGCTGAGACGGGTGTGATCTGTTTTCTGTCTCTCCGGAGCCTCACGTTCCCTGTGCCCCCAGGGAGTGATGGAGAGCTTCCTGGGCACTGCCATGGCCGGCTTCTTGTTCTGCCTCTTCTCGGGACAGCCTCTCATCATCCTGAGCAGCACAGGGCCCATCCTCATCTTCGAGAAGCTCCTCTTTGATTTTAGCAAGTAGGTGTTCCTCGGGCAGTCTGCTGAGACTGGGGTGGGGGAAACCCCAAAGGGGAGGCAGGGGCGAGCAGGTCCAAAGCTGTCTTTACCTGTGCAGAGAGGACTGCCAGGTGGTCCCCCTGACTTCAGCTGGCTACCTGCCTCTATGTCATCTTAGTGTATATTGGCCTAGAGGATGGGAGACATCCAGGCAAGACGAGAGGAGAGAACTCACAGCACTCTGCTTGTGAGCGATGACGACTTGGAAGTCAACGCAGGGGCATGAAAAGTTGAGCTGGAGGTCGGAAGGCTCCGTTCTCACCTGGGCAGCCATGAAGCCATTCTAAAATTCACCCCCCCCCCTTTTTTTTTCATTCACATGTTTGTTACCAAAATGTGAGAAATGAAATGTCTTAGCACCTTCCTGTCACCCCATGAGATCCTTTTTCAGAATTCTCAAAGACCAGACACCCCCACCCAGGACTTGTCCCAATTGTCCCTGTCTCCAGTGCTCTTGCAGCTCCTAGGAGGGCATCTGTGCCATAGGAGGGACAGATGAGTCATTCAGGCGGTGTCTGGGGAGCCAAGCACAGCCCAGAGCCCTGGGCTGGAGGTCCCCCTCTTTCCTCTGCCTTCCAGAGGCAATGGCCTGGACTACATGGAGTTCCGCCTCTGGATAGGCCTGCACTCAGCCATCCAGTGCCTTGTCTTGGTGGCCACGGACGCCAGCTTTATCATCAAGTACATCACCCGCTTCACTGAGGAGGGCTTCTCCACCCTCATCAGCTTCATCTTCATCTATGATGCCATCAAGAAGATGATCAGTGCCTTCAAGTCCTACCCCATCAACGTAGACTTCAAGCCTGACTCCATCACCGCCTACAAATGCGAGTGCGTCGCTCCGGACACAGGTGAGCAGTAACCCCAGGTTACTGGGCCCCCACCCACCCTCTTCCCCTCATCTTGTGTCTCTTCTCAAATGCAGGAGGGTGAGCTTGCTTTGAAGGGCAACTACTGTTCCAAGAGAGCAAATGCAGAGTCTTGAATCCCGAGTTTGGAAGAAAACCAAGGGGACAGTAACTCTAATGAGGGTCATGCTGCCAGAGCCCAGGGGTGTAATCAGAGAATAAAGGAACTGGAACCAGGACAAGTGGTTTTGATTAGAAGAATATGAAAAGGAAAGTTCTAGGCCGTCAGGAGACTGGGGAGGGGGTAACTAACCGAGGAGAGTTTCTTTCCCAGTCCACGGGCCACTTGCTAGCTGTTCCATCTTCCCAGCGTTGCTGCAGAACCAGGTCCGACTATGGCACAGTCACTCACTGTCACTCTGCATCACAAGAGCTTGTCCGGGGCACTTTCTTTTTCAATTTAATCTTGTTTCCGTTGTAACTGACTTGTATTCTATTTATGAATGCTGCACACACTGGCTCGGCTGCTTTCAATCCCAAGTGAGTACCCTTTGCAAACACTAGAATTTCAAACTATTTGATACCGGGGCGCTCTCTGGACTTTCCCATGTTATAATTCTTCCTTCTTCATCTCAAAGTGGCTTTCTGAGAACTCCTACAATGTCCCCCACGAAAAGGAATGGCTAAGCCTAAGCAGAAGACACCACAGGCGTGTCTGGTGTGACCCGCAGTGGAAGGAAGCCTGAGCTCCCCAGGCCCAGGCAGTGGCTGGGAGTTCTCTCCCGCTGAGTGGTGGACTTGAGCCAGCCTTCTTGCCACCTTTTCTATTCCGTTGTTCATTGTGCATCATGTCGTCTTGGTTGCGGGCGTGAGGAAAGGCAGCAAATGTCCCTGATTTCTAGGAAATTAAGCTTTCCTCAGAATAACGGTAACAACCCTCTGGGGCAGTGGCCGCCAACCTTTCGGACCTCACGGACCACCAGTGGTCTGCGGACCACCTGTTGGCAACCGCTTCTCTGGGGTGTGGAGCTGCTAGGAGTGTTGTGACCTGGGTGGAAGCTAAGCCCCTTACCCACATCCAGCTGAGTTTCCCCGGAAGTGAGCAACTTAGAGGGCCCTGTGGTCATATCCACCCATGACAGCTTGTTGGGGGCTGATGGAAGAATAACCTCTTCTGCCCTCTGGGCTCCAACCACAGCCAGCAGGAGCCAGATGGGGCTGGCAGTGCATTTCAGATTTGTCACCAGCAAACTGGGGGGCAGGACTGCTCCCTCCCCAAACCTGATGCGGATATACCTCTCAGTCAGCTTCACTGGAGGAGGAAGGCACGAGGATTTGGCCCTTGTGCACTCATGCAGTGCAGAGCAAGAGAGAGGGCAGAAGTGGCCCTCCTACATCTGTCTTTGTAATGAGTGGCCACAGCCCCCAGGCAGGCCTCACAGTTCCTCTCAACTCTTCTCACTGCCCTGATAGAACCCTCAGAAGCTCCACATAGAGTTAGGGATGCTGAGGCTGGACTGGGTTTAACTTTCCTCAGCTTCCACTGGAGCAAGTGCCGGTTAGACAAGATAACATCAAAGCCAACCAGCTCTGCAGGCCCAGCTGATCTAAAAACAAACCAACCAAACAAACAAAAACAGCACATGTGGATGGGGCCAGGGCCGGGGAGAAGGGGAGTGTGTGCGGAGAGGAGTAGGACAGGAAGACGCTCACTGGGTGGAGCTGGGAGGTGTCTAGACTCTGGGCCAGCCTGCCTGGAATGGGTCATTGCTCCTCCAAGTATGAGCTGTGTGACCTTAGGCAATGGGCAGGTTACTTGACCTCTCTGGGCCTCATCTTTAAAATGGAGGGACCTTTTTCAGATTCAGGAACTTAGCCAGATGGTGTGTGTAAAGGTTTGACAAGGTGCATGGCATTGAGTTCTTTGAAAATGTTTAAAGACTTGAGTCCAGTGGCCGGTAGGGATGCACAAGGCATGTTACTCACTGATGTGTGTCAGTCCTGGGTCTTGGCGGCAGCTCCCTTACTTCAGGTTCTAGAGCCAGCCCTTCAGCATCAGGGAGCAGCTGCCTTAGCCTGGCCCAGTGGGTCTTGGAGCTGTGGCCCAGGCCCCCACCACCCCCTCCCTGCCCCCTGCTGTCCCTGGACAAAGTGAGGAGAGTGCAGAGGGGGCGGGCCTCAATGAGCTGCCCTCACAATGGAGCCATCCCTGGCTCTATGGGGCTGGTGGAAGATGGGAAGGGTGGGGATCTGGAGGGGGTCACAGGCCCCCTGCCCAGCAGCTGCTAACCGTCTCCATGTCCTATGCTCACCCACAGCGAACATAACCGGGTTCAATGCCTCAGCCCTGCTGCCACCAAACACCAACACTTCTCTGGTAAGTCCTTTCCTCTTAACACTTGAGAACTTTGTGGGGAGAGTGGAAAGTTGGGAAACTGAGGCCATCTTAATGGCAACCCAGACTGCAGAGGTCAACCCAGCTGCCCATCAGGGTCCCCTGTGAAACCTTGTCAAATTTTAATTTATGTATATTCTGTCAAAATCCCTTTTTATAACATGCCTTCCTCCATAAGATGTATGTGCATCACTATCACACACACACACACAGGGGAGGTAGACGTGAGGACTAAATAAGGCTGCATAAACAACACTGTGAACAGTTTCCCATCCACCTTTCCACCTCTTCCTGCCTCTCTACCTGGGATCTCCAGTTCCCACCTGCAGGCCCCTCCCTGTTTACTTCAGATTTGTGCTCCCCGCTGTGTCTAACCTGTCCTTTGTGCTCAGGGACCCCTGGCCCTCAGACCTGGCCTGCTTTTCCCAATAATAATGAATGGTAGCCCTCATTATTAGGAGGGACGAAAGGACAGTAATTTATGTATTTTTATTTTTTTAAATAGATTTTCCATGAATTTTAAATCAAGTGTTAAAGTCTTACAGAATAATAAACCTGAAAACATAAGCACTAAATTTCCTTAAAAATCTTTTACGTTATATAATTTTCGAGGGTGGTAGAAATTACTTTCTTTCAGTCCATGTTAACATTCTCTTTGTACATTGTTATCAGTTTTCCTATATAATTACACTAATGATAGCTATTACTTGCTAGGTACTTACTTTGTATGATACCCTTTATAAGCATTAACTCATGTAATCCTTACAACTATTCAGTCATGTATGTTATTATTTCTCTTTGACAAATGAGGGGGAAAAATTAGGTGTATTAATTGCCCAAGAGTACAAAACCAAATATAAATATAAGTTTGTCACTTGCTAAAGTTCACGTATGCTTTTTTAAATTTTTTTTATTTTTTATTAAGTTATTACATATGTGTCCTTATCCCCATATTACCCCCCATCCCCCCACTCATGCCCTCACCTCCCTGTTGTCTGTGTTCATTGGTTAGGCCTATATGCTTGCATATAAGTCTTTTGGTTGATCTCTCCCCTTTACCGCAGCCTCCCCTCCCTTTCCTTAGTAGAGTAATTTATAATAAAACTAGGGGCCTAGTGCACAAAAATTTGTGCACTCGGGGGGGGGGGTCCCTCAGCCCAGCCTGTGCCCTCTCGCAGTCTGGGACCCCTCGGGGGATATCCACCTGCTGGCGTGCCTGGCCAGCCTGAGTGAGGGCCTGATGGCTATTTGCAGGCTGCCCAAGCCCCCCCAATGGGACCCTCACCCCATGGGGGTGTGGCCAGCCTGGGTGAGGGGCTGAGGGTGGTTTTCATGCTGCACACCATCCCTTCAGGGTTCAGGTCCCTACTGGGATGCCTGGCCAGCCTGGGTGAGGTACTGAGGGCTGTTTTCAGGCTGGCCACAGCTTCCATTGACCCAAGGTCCCAGCGAGGCTGGCAGGAATCAGGTTTCTGGGGTTTATTTATCTTCTATAATTGAAACATTATTGCCTTGAGTGGAGGTCCAGCTAGCCTAGGCAGGCAGTTTCCTCCATCACAGGTGCAATGGAAGCCTCCTGTTTGCTCTTTCTCCATGGCTGCCAGCCACAATCTTGGCTGGGTTAATTTGCATACAGCAGCTCTGATTGGCTGGTAGGCGTGGCTTAGGTGTAACGGGGTGAGGGTCAATTTGCATATTACTCTTTCATTAGATTAGATGTAATGTATGTTGTAAAAATGTAATGTGTAAAGATCCAGGCTCCAATGATGGGAAGTCCAAAACCAGGTGAAGGATAGACAGGCGCTCGGGGAGATTTTTGAGCCTCTTGTGTCCCTAAGGCTGCTCCTTCAGTCACCCCCACACAGGTAGCTGATGACTCAGTCGGCAGTTTAACCTAAAATTTTTCAAATATCTGACCTGGAGAGAGGAGGAATGGCATCAGCCAGCACCTGTGTCTGAATACTTGTTATCTGCAAGGTGCTGTGTGTGCTGTAAGGGCTAAGAAGACATGTGGGAACAGACCCTGTTCTGCCCTTAAAATTGCTGGTCCTAAGCCTGTGGAAATGAACCTGAAAGGTACTGGACAGCACACGCAGAACATGCCATGTTCAACACAGGCCGAGGGTGTGCTTCTGAGCTGGGAGGAAGGCCTCCTGAGACCCCGGAATGCCCTCTGGGCTTAACGGTCGGGAAAGTTGCTCTGTAGAGAGAAGTACATCCCCATTCCAGTCGAGGGACTCGCATGGGCAGAATGGCACAAGAGGAAAAGCACAAACCTGTCCAGGACAGTGAGTGGACCACCGGGCTGAGACTGTGAGGTGAAGGTTATGCAGGGAAACCACAAGAGATGAGCTGGGAGAGACATTGGGCCAGACCAATGCAGCAGTCAAGGCATGCTACCTGCAGGGGGCGTGTTTAATTGCTGCAGTGATTCAGGGACACCTGACATTAGTAGATGGCTGGACCTCTCTCTTCACGTGGCTTCTCTCCCACCCTGAGCCTTCTCACAGCACGTGGCCTCACGGTTTCAGAGGGTGAGAGCAGATGCTGCAAGGCCCCTTGAGGCCGTGGCTCAGAACCTGCTCAGGGCCACTTCCTCTCCGTTCTGTTGGTCTCAGCAGGCCCCGGGCAGCCCAGATTTAAAGAGGCAGAGAAATAGACTGCACCTTTTGATGAGAACTGTCAGTGTCACATTGCAAAGGAGCGTGAACACAGGGAGCGATAATTCATTGGGGCATTGTCATTATGGCAAACTGCCATGCTTCTCTTAGTCCACACATCCATTAGAATTGCAAGCATCTGCTTACTTCATTATGTACGTTCCTAAAATTCACACATTAAATTTTTTAAAAATATGTTAAATTTTATTACAAATTACTCTCCTTTTATTCCTCCTTTTATTACACTTAGAGACATATATGAATATATATGTGGGTATATACATATATGCATACATGTACACATAGGTACACTTATTTAGTAACATACATATGTATGTATATATGTTAAGAACATATACTGTATATGTATATATATGTGTGTGTGTGTATATAGGAATATGCATAAGAATATATAATATACATTCCTCCATATTTATACATATAAAATGGTTGCATGCCCTGGATTTTAGGCTTTGGGGATACCAAAAGGGGAAGTGCCTGAAGCAGCTGACCCAAGAAGGGTCAAACAAGGGTGGGATATGAGCTCCAATATGTGAAAGGGTGTGTATAGGGATAGGAAAGGGAAGAGTAGAGTGAGACACTCCAGGAAGGAGGTGAGCGAGGCCTGCTGAGGAGGAGGGCGTCCCACCCTCTGTGCTTTCCCCCCGTGCTAACACAGCAGTGCATCCTGGAGCACAAGCACACACCTCAGCTTCTACTCTCTCAACAGAGCCTCCTGTTGGTCCTTCCTTACAGCAACCTGTCTCCAAGAGCATCGTTCTGTTGCTGGGCCATGGGGCAGAAAGGCTAGGGCCCCTCAGAGAGCAGGAGGGGCATGTGGGCTGTTTAGGGACTGTGGGAGGGGGCACAGTTGACCCATGAGGATGGCCCTGACCCTTTCTCTCCTGTGCTTGGTCCCCAAGTACAACCCCCTTAACCTCACAGCGCTGGACTGGTCCCTGCTGAGCAAGAAGGAGTGTCTGAACTATGGTGGGCGCCTGCTCGGGAATTCCTGCCAGTTCATCCCAGACCTGGCACTCATGTCCTTCATCCTTTTCTTCGGGACGTACTCTATGACCCTGACCCTGAAAAAGTTCAAATTCAGCCGCTATTTTCCTACCAAGGTAAGCTCACCCTGCAGTTAGAAGGGACCTATAGTCAGACTATTCACAAGATTTCCCTGAAAAGATTCTGACCCACTCGCAGGATGGACACATCAGCACTGGCTCACTGAGGTTCCTCAGGTAAACAGCGCAGACTTGGAGTCAGAGAGAACTGCGTCCCCTTGTTGTTAAGTGCCCTTGATAACACTTGGTATTGTCAGACTTTTATCTTTAGCCTTTTTGGGTAGTAGGACCTCTGTGTTTTTTAAATGTCCATTTCTCTGATGTGTTGTAACTATCTTCTCACACTCTTTTACTGGCCTTTGTAACTTTCTTGATATATTTTTATTAATAGAAATTATTAATTTTACTATAATCAAATATATCAAAATTTTCTTTGAGGAAAATATTGGACAGAAGATATTCTCTTATGTTATCTTCTAAAAGTGTTATTGTTTTCCTTTCATATTAGATCTACAATCTATCAGAATTGCTTTTGATATATAGTATGAAATAGTATTTCTTTGTTTTTGTGTAGATAGCCTATTATTCCAGCACTTGAAAAAAAATCTTTCTTTCCCCCACTGCTCTTCAGTGTTTCCTTTGCCATTTATCAAATTTCACACATGATGGGGTCTATTTCTAGGTTCTTTATTCTGCTTCATTGGTTTATTTGTATGCCAATATCACAATCTTTACAATCTTCTAATAAGTCTGTGTATCTTACAGACCAACCTCTCCCTCTTTGTCCCTTTTTTCAATAATGCCTTGGCCTTTTTCATTTCTGAATAAGTTTTAGAATCATCTTAAATTTTACCAAAATAAAAACTTAATGGAGTTTTGATAAGATTATATTGACTCTACATGTCATTTTGGGGGGAAAGGACAACCTTCAAATTTTGAGTCTTCTGATTTATGAATATGGTATACCTCACCATTTATTAAGATCTTGTTTCTTTCCATAATGTTTTAAATTAATTACTATGTTCTTTTAATACCCATTTTAAAGGGGACTAAGAGGTACAGGGAATGAATTCATTGTGGCATTCATAGCCTGCCCCTGACCCTGCCCCTGACCCTCCCCCTTCTAATTGCTTTTCCTATTGTTCTCTGGAAACTGCTGTCTCTGAAGAGATACAAAAAAGGTGACAGGGTAGCCGGTAGTGTGGAAGGGCGGTCAGAGGGCAGGGAGATGAGGTCCAGAGCCTGGCCTAGGATGGGCCTCCTGAAACAGAGAAACAAGAGGCCATGGACTCTTAGTGGAAAGAAGGTCCGAGGGTAGCCAGGGGTCCTCAGAAGAGTTGGGGGCCTTCCCACCCAGCCCGGGTGGCAGTGCAACAATCTGTCACACATTTTTAGGAGCTAAGGTTTTCTTCAGTATTCAGCCGTTGTCCTTACCACCACTGTTGGGGTGACCCAGTTCAGTCTGTCAAACCAAAAAATGTCAGCGACGGCTGCCATGCCCTGTGCATAACAACAATTCCCACTTGGACTAATAAATGCCAAGCCCTTGGAATGCATCATGGCTCACTCATGCCTATGAGGTAGGTGCTGTCCTGATCTTCATTAAACAGATGAGGAAACCAAGGCTCTGAGAGATGACAAGCTTTCCCAAGATCACATAGCCAGTGAGGGCTGAGCCTAGGTCAAGCCCACCCTCCTAACCGTCCTCCTTTTTGCTGCCTGGGAACTAGATCCACCTGCAGGGTGGATGGGTATTTCAATCACTTGCTCATCTTTCTACAGATTCGGGCCCTGGTAGCTGACTTTTCCATTGTCTTCTCCATCCTGTTGTTCTGTGGAATCGATGCCTGTTTCGGGCTGGAAACCCCCAAGCTGCATGTGCCCAGTGTCATCAAGGTTTGCTCTGGGCAGTAGCTCTGCTGCTCACTGGCTGCAGATCTGGTCCCCTCTACACTGATCCGACTGTCAGGACACTCAGCCAAGTGACCCTGTGCATGCCCCACCCTTCCTGTGCAGAGCAGCCTCTCAGGGGAGATCCTTTGAGCTGAAGAGTTGGGGCCATATTCACAGGGTGGCCACAAGGTGGGGAGGCGATGAAATCTAGCTGAAGCCCTTCACTGCCACTTGAGGGCCTACAATTCCCTGACTCTTGGCAGTCTGCGAGCTTGGTCACCTGGGTTCTGTTCAAAATGACCCCTTAGAACAGCGATTCTCCAAGTGTGGCCCCAGATCAGCATCGAGAGAACCACTGCTTCACAAATGCCCCCAGAGTCCACATTGTGTGCCATTTGCTTGTAGCTAAGCTCGAGTCCCACTCCCTCCCAAGGAGCACCCTCCTTCTGTATGGAGCTGGGAGGTACGGGTTCTAGGACTGGCCCTTCCTGACTTTGAGGGCTTGACCTTCACAATATCACGTCAAGGTTCTCCTAAGGAGCTTAAGCGCAGCCCATAAAACCGGTGGTTGGTCTTGAAAATCAAAGCACCTCTTTCTCTTAAGTAAAACAAAAAATAAGCCACAGCATAGATAACCCCTTATTCTCAATATGCACTGATGTTCAGTGTTTTACAGACAATTGTATACTAATGCTCCCCAGACAAGTGACTCGAAGGAGAGCATCAGGCAGCGGGCCCATCAAATTCTTCATTCTTGCCCATTGGGCCTCATTTCTGCACCTTTTTAGTCTGCAATTAAGTGGTGGCTGCAAGCTCCCTCCCAACACCCTCTGACTGTGCACCTCCCTGTTTCCTAACCACCCCAGACAGCTGCCACATTGATCCCCTTAGTTCCGCAGACATGGGTCCTTCCCAAATCTGTCTGCCTCGGGCTCTCTGTTCTAAAGGTGCAGGTGTCCGTGTCTTTAAGGGAAAAGATTGCACTTGGAAAGAGCCCCAGATGGAGGCAGAAAGGCGGGGAGTGGGGGCCCTGGGTGGCAAGTGCACTGGGACAAGGGAGAGAGGAAAGGGCCCTCTGTGTTTGCTCCACCAGCCCACAAGGGCAGACCGAGGCTGGTTCGTGGCCCCTTTTGGGAAGAACCCATGGTGGGTGTACCCAGCGAGCATCCTGCCCGCCCTGCTGGTGACTATCCTGATATTCATGGACCAGCAGATCACAGCTGTCATCGTCAACCGGAAGGAGAACAAGCTGAGGGTAAGGCTGGTGCTAGGAGCGGGGGCACAACCTCCCTCATTCCCCAAGGTCAGAAGGAACCAAGGGGGCACATGGTGAATCTGTCAAAATTCTGGGCCATTTCTGAGGCCAGAAGGCTGAGTTCTGGTGTCGGGGGAGAAATGTGACCTGCAAATGCAACAAGACCACCAGGGCCAGAGTGACTCGATCCAAAGACCAGGACCAAGTCCAGCGTGGGCCACTGGGCACCTTGCTTCTCCCAAGGAGACCCTCCAGCTCTGTGCCTCCTGACAGTGATCTTGGGAGTCAGGGCAGATCCTAACGGGATTTTGACCCAGGACCATGAGGCAGAGGAGCATCCTTAGCTCTTCTGGTTCCTGCAACTCCCCACCCTGCCTCCGGGTCTGGGGAGATTCAGGCTACCCTCTCCCCCATCCCAGTCTGGACCACTCTAGGTTTGGTCTAGGGCCTATCCCAGCCAGGGCCCCCATGCAGGAGCTGCAGAGTCATTGTGGCCACTCGTAGGAGCCCTTCTTCCCAAGGACTCAAGCCTAGGGCCTCTTCAAGTCTGAACACCCCTCTCCTCCCTCACCTGTGCCCCTTCCCTGGCTTAGCAAACTGAGGCTGATGAGGCCTGAGCACTGCAGGATGGCAGCCCCTCAGCATTCCCTCGAGAAGGTCAAGGGGAGCCCTGAACCATGCTCCACCAAAGGACTGCTTCGGGGAGATTTCTGTCTTACCCCCACCCTGTCAGCAACAGGCTCCCAGACAGCTTCTCCTCTCCTGCCACCCCTGCAGAAGGCTGCTGGCTACCACCTGGACCTGTTCTGGGTGGGCATCCTCATGGCCCTGTGCTCCTTCATGGGGCTCCCCTGGTACGTGGCTGCCACCGTCATCTCCATTGCCCACATCGACAGCCTCAAGATGGAAACGGAGACCAGTGCCCCAGGGGAGCAGCCCCAGTTCCTGGGGGTCAGGTAGGTGGGGGTCTGGGCCTGGGGACCCCCTGAGCAGGAGTGGTTAGTTTTGGGGGAGGGGAAGCAAGTTTCTTTTACCATCGAAGTATTTGGGCAAAGGGGGCCCCTGCTTGGACAGCTCAGGAGCCACATGGAGAGCAGTGATATTCCTGAAGGGACGGGGAGGGAGATGAAAACTCAGTTCTAAGTTGATGCTTTTCGTCTCAATAGATCCCAAGCACCACCGTGGCCCATATCCACACTCTCAGCTCTCGCCCATGTGGGCCCCTCAAGAGCCCCACAGGCCACTTCTGACCTGTCCCTTTGTCTTCCCTCCAAGACATCCTGCCCTCACTGTCCCCCAAAGCCCTCCTGTGGGCTGGGGTCCTGCTCAATCTCCGTTCCTTCAGAGAGACTCCGGGACCGTCTCCACTCCTGTGGCCCGTGGCCTGTCACCTCGGTTCCTCTCATGCCCATGTCAGGTCCCTGATCTGTCTCAGACACAGAAGCACACTTCCCCCTCTCAGTTCTCTGGGGTGAGCCCACCCCACACACTGGCCTTCTCAGAAGCGGCTGTCCTCAGAGCCTTCCCCACTGCCCAGGAGACCCCACTTGCCTGGTCTGCCCAGAGTAAGACCTCTCTGGTCAGGGCAGGGTCCCCTCCCAGACCCCCGAGCCCCAGACAGCTGGGTCTGAGCAATCTGCCCAGAGCCCCCAGCTCCCACCTGCACCATGTCTGGACCTGGGCACACGGGAACACCCACTTGCTCTCCTGCCCCTCGGTCACACCTGCTCTGCCAGCAGCCAGGCCCCCTCCCCCCAACCCTCATTAGCCGTGCCCTACAAATGTGGAATCTTATTGTGGTCAAAGGGCAGGGGTAATAAGCACTTTATATCTCATTTCATTCTCACAACAACCAGCCCCCAGGTGGGTGCCATTCTTTCTCCTACTGAGGTGAAGACATTCAGGGCCTGATGCCGCACAACTAGTCAGCGGCAGAGCCCACCTGAGTCTGTCTGGCTCAAGCACCTCTACTATTAGCCACTGCCCTGGACAACCTCCCAAACACCCTACAGAACACCCTCCCTCTGCCGGGCTCCCTCTCCTCCTGTGTGCGCTCAGCTGGGCCTTCAGCAGCAAGCTTGCTCTCTGGGATGGGAGGACAAGGCAGAGGCCAGGGCCTTGGCCATAACCTTGAGGTGCCCACAGAGGGTCATGGAACGGTCATGGAGCATCTCCCAGTCTGCCTGACCATGTGCTCTTCTCTGCCAGGGAACAGAGAGTGACCGGCACCATTGTCTTCATCCTGACGGGAATCTCAGTCTTCCTGGCTCCTATCCTGAAGGTGAGGCCCTGCACCCTCCCCCAGGACCCTGTCTGCCTGGGAAACCACTGCCCTGATGCCCCAAAGGTGGGGCAGGGTGCCCACATGGCCCGTAAAAAGGTAGGACTCTGTTAGGCCAAAGAGATGTTTCATCATCACCATTGCTTTCTGGAATATTGTATCATTTATCAGCAGCAGCAGTTGGCCTCCTGTTCTACCCTCCCCACCCAGGGTCCACCTCACCTTTCTGTGAAAAGCTTCCCTCAGAACGTTCTGCCAAGGTCCATCGCTCAGATCAGGAGCTCCCCGAGCTGGTTGTGTGTCCACGTTGCTGTGTCTTTGGCTCACGAGAGGCCTCCTTGCTTTAAAACTTGCAGGGAGACTTCTGTACATGTTTGTGGGGCACATAAGTGACTTTTTTCAACCCAGTCTGAAGCTCCTCTTGCTCATGGCCCTCCAGAGCAGCTGGGAGAGACAAATCAACAGGAGTCTCTTCGGTATGTGTCCTCACTCTGAGGTCCTGGGGGTTAGGACTTCACTTGAATTTTGGGGACACAGTTCCGCCCATAACACCTATCAGTGGCCTTTTCCCATAACCATTGCCCTCAAAGACTTTGCTGTCCTGAGTTCATCTCAGTTGTGGTTGCCCCAATCTTACGCAGATAGTTCCCCCTGTGAATATCTCAGGACGACTCATTCGGGGTGCCCACAGATTGATTCCTTTGAAATGGAAAGCATTTCTCGCTTGAGAACGGGTGTTGTTCCTTTACGTTTTCACCTCATTTCATAATTCGGCAAACATCTCCCAAGCCGCGTGCAAACAGAGTGATGCTGTGGCCTCACACTTCCTTTCTCTCAGCTCAAATGTCTTAGGTTGACAGCATATGGGTCCAAACCATGCTTTATGTTCAGAAAATGAGCACAGTGTCACTTCTTCTAGAGGAGAGGACGTCTGTTTGGTTAGATTTGTTGACCGGCCGAAATAGGGTCTAACAGTTGGGCTCCCACATCACGTGTTCCAACGCGAAAACCCCGGGAGTGAGGCAGAGCATCCTGGTTCATAGTGGCGAGCCGCAGGTTCAGCTAAAGTGAAAGGGAAGTGGAAGCACAGCTTAGAGAGGCCATGGAGAAATACCTCAAAAGGCTTCTGAAGAGTCGTAATGACTATAGAACAGTCCAACGACAGGATCCCGTTGTTGAAAAAGTAAGCACTCTACTGTGAGCACTAGGGGTGAGTTGGTGAATAGTGGTGGTTGGCATGTACATTGTTGTTTTTCTTCTTGTTTCTTTTTTTAAAATATCCTTTTGTTGATTTCAGAGAGAAAGAGAGAGGGAGAGAAAGCTAGAAACATCCATAATGAGAGAGAGTCATGGATTGGCTGCCTCCTGCAGGCCCCCCACTAGGGATCAAGCCCACAACTCGGGCATGTGCTCCAGCCGTGAATCCAGCCGTGACCTCCTGGTTCATAGGTGGATGGACGCTCAACCACTGAGCCATGCCGGCCGGGCTCTTCTTGTTTTCTTCATATGATTGTGTGTGATGCATGGCTTTTGTTAGTCAGCAGGTACTTCCTGCTGACATAGGTCTCTCACTAAAGGCCCCCAGCTCCCTACAAGCTGAGCAGCCCAGCTTTGGGCCCTCAGCTGAAGCTGGGAAGGGACAGACAGGAATAAGCAGGGGCTTTCTATGGAGCTTTCCCATGTTCCAGAAGCTACATCTTCAGACCACATGGCTCTCCGGGGCCCAAAGCAGGAGGCCAGGCTGGGGGAGCACTGTACACTGGACTGGCCACCCAGCTAGAGAAGCCGGCAAAGGAGCCCCAGAGACCATCTCCTTCCGCACTGGCACTCTGGCTCCAGATCTGCTCTCAGACCCTCAGGTCCTCCAAACACCCAGCTCCGCCCGCCTGGGGGAAACTGGGGCAGGCAGGCTGCCCCTGACCAGCAGACACTTTCATACAGAACAGGGCAGAGGCTCAGCCCAAAGCTCTGCTCCCCTCTCATTTCAGTACATCCCTATGCCCGTGCTGTACGGAGTCTTCCTCTACATGGGCGTGGCCTCCCTGAATGGCATCCAGGTAAGGCCTTCCCTGTGGGGTCAGCGCTCTGAGTCTGGGTCCGTGTCACCAAGACCCCATGTGCTTGCTTTCCCAGTTCAATGAAGTAATAATGGTGATAAGACTACCATTTACTATGTGCCAAGTAAATAACTATGCCGGGCATTTCATAGGTGTTACATAGTTAAATCTGTATAGGTAGGCCCTCTGATACCGATTTTATAGATAAGGAAACTGAGCCCCAGAATTCAAAACCCATGAGGGGCTGACTCCAGGGAGCATTTCACCACACCTCTGACTTCTCTAGGGCAACTCTGGCAGAAGAGCAGTTTCTTTTTTTTTTTTTTTTTAATTGATTTCAGAGAGGAAGGGAGAGGGAGAGCTAGAAACATCAATGATAAGAATCATTGATCAGTTGCCTCCTGCTTGCCCCTTACTGGGGATAAGCCTGCAACCTGGGCATGTGCCTTGACTGAGAATCGAACCCTGACCTCCTGGTTCATAGGTGGATGCTCAACCATTGAGCCACACTGGCTGGACTTGTTTTGTTCTTTATTTACCATGCTATACCAGGATGTTTTGAATTACTTATGTTGCAGTAAAGTTGCATTTTCTTTGACTGTGGACGGTATTCATCTGTGGCCAGTTCCAGGGGCCAGCCCTCCCCCAGGGCCCAAGCCCTCCCCTGAGCTCTCGCTGTGTAAGATCTCGCTGTATGTCCTCCTAGACTTCCAGTTCTCTCTGTGCGTCCTTAACACCTGACCAAGGGCTCCCTTCTATGAGCACCGCTTCCCCCATCCCAAGCCCCCAGCAGGGTTCCTGGGTCCCCACTGCTGGCTGAGCCTCTGCTTCCTTGCCAGTTCTGGGAACGCTGCAAGCTCTTCCTGATGCCGGCCAAGCACCAGCCGGACCACGCCTTCCTGCGGCATGTGCCCCTGCGCCGGATCCACCTCTTCACCCTGGTGCAGATCCTCTGCCTGGCCGTGCTCTGGATCCTCAAGTCCACGGTGGCCGCCATCATCTTCCCGGTCATGGTAAGTGAGGTGGGGCTGGCTTCCCCTCCTGCTGGAGGTCCTCTCTCGCTTTCTCCTCCCTGGTGGCTTGACTCTGGCCAGCCAGGCACAGAACAAGATTGGAGCTGTAAATCCAGGCCAGGTGCAGCGGGGCAGGTGGAGAGGAGGGCAGCAAAGGTGGTCTGTGCGGTGGTCAGACCCTGCAGTGACAATTCGCACTCCCACCTCCACTCCACTCAGCTGGCAAAGCTCAGCGAGAGTGCAAAAGCCACCAACCGCCCCGCTCTAGGGCAGGATGGCGAAGCTGAGCAACTGTGACAGGGAGACTAAGGTCCCCACTGCTGACATTCAAACCAAGTGCAGAAGTAGATCTTGCTAAGTAGATACCCTTTTGCCCTGGCTGGTTTGGCTCAGTGGATAGAGCTTCAACCTATGGACCGAAGGGTCCCGGGTTTGATTCCAGTCAAGGGCATGCATCTCGGTTGCAGGACCCTCCCCAGCCTGGGCCCTGGTTGGACTTGTGCAGGGGGCAACCAATCGATGTGTTTCTCTCTCATCGACATTTTTGTCTTTCCCTCTCTTTTCCACTCTCCCTAAAACTCAATAGAAAGTTATCCTCAGGTGAGGAATAAAGGAAGGAAGGGAGGGAGGGAGGGAGGGAAGGAGGGAGGGAGGGACCCTTTCATCATTCAAACTAACTGAATTTGAGAAGCTAACTGGGGGGTGGGAAGAGCTAGAATCAGAGATGAAGAACTTCAAAGTCCAATATCATTAGCATGACATTTGGGGAAAGGACATGAGAGTTCTGTGACTATTCTGGCAAATTTTATGTAAGTTTAAAAGTATTCCAAAATAAGGGAAAAGCCCAAAACATGCTGCCTCTGGCTCCTAGATAAGCCCATCTCAGGAAGTGGCCCCAGGCCCTGGTGGACCCCAAAGCCTGCAGGGCTGGAGCCGGGGCAGAGGGAGGACAGGAGTAGGATTTGAATGTGCCCTCCTGGGGGGCTCCACATAAGTGATTTTTGACCCAGCCTTCTCGTTAGTGTCCCCCAGTACCCAACAGCGTGTGATTTGATGCAAGCTTAAGTTTGAGGGTCACCGATTAAAGAGTAACCGTAGCTCTCTAACCATGGCTGCCACCTGGTTCCGAACCTCAGCCATCACTGGCTCAGTTCCGATGGGTCACGGGTAGGCACTGTAACTGAGGAAAGTCAGGCAGGGTCCAAGGTGGGCAGCTGGTGAATAATGGTTGTGGGAGCTTCGAGATGGCTCCAAAGACGTTGACCAGAAAACGCCCTTAAACACAATTGCTGAGGGAGGACAACTGTGCCCACGTGTAGGGACCTGAGCCTCCATTTTCTCCCAATTCTCACTGCAGATCCTGGGTCTCATCATTGTCCGAAGGCTGCTGGACCTCGTCTTCTCCCAGCACGACCTGGCCTGGATCGACAACATCCTCCCAGAGAAGGAGAAGAAGGAGACGAATAAGAAGAAAAAGAGAAGGAAAGGGGTCCATGAGGACAGTGACAAGGAGGTGGGGAGGATCTAAGGCTGGGCTTAGGAGGGGATTGAGACCCTCCCTCCACATCAGCCAAGGCCAGGGATGGGGTGGCTTCTCAAGCAGCCTGCAGCGACCCAGTCCAGGATGGGCTGAGGCTCCTGCTAATCTTAGTCTGAGTGCTGAGAGCTTGTCTGTCTCTGTGACTAGCCTCAGGGTGGGCCAGGGTGAAGGAGTCCCCACCCAGGGAAACGTCGGCCATTATCAATAGCAGTGCAGTCCCCCAAGGGAACAGGGCAAAGCCTGACTCCATCACAGAGGCTGTAAGGACTGTCCTCCAAAAAATGGAGCGGGTGGCAGGGGTGGGGCGGTTCCCCTGGGAGCTCAATGGGAGACTGGACTCCGGGGACAGACAGGACTGGGACAAGGTGTACTTAGTCCTGCCCCTAGGGTGTCAGGGCAGGAGGTGGGGAAGAGGCACAGTCCTCACTGAGAGGAGGGTGGCTACCTTCCCCAGATGCCCACAACCAGTGGGCTGTCCTAACTACCCCTCCCTTTTCCCATTCTCCTCCCCATTCCACCCCCCACACACTTAGGGAGTCAACAGACAAGACGCTAGTCCAGAGCTTATAGTAAATCACAACATGCTAGGGAGAAAGACCATCTAGTTCAAGTGCTCATTGCAGATGATGTAACTGTCTCCCAAAAGGGAAGTGATTCACCCAAGTGGGACACAGAGCTAAATACCTTAGAGGGAATCCTCACTTTGCACCTGTCCCCTTCAGGATACCAAGCTGCCCATGACGTCTGATACCAGGCCTGGCTCCCCTTCTCCCAGTTTGACCCAAAACCATATCCCTGCATCATCCTTGAATTGTTCTCCTAGTGATCTTGCCTTTTGCAGATCAAAACCCTTCTTAGGTAAATCCTTGCTGACTGATTGATGGTGACTCAACCATCTTTTGATGGAAGTGAGTGCCCCAAACTCCCCTGGTCCTCAATTACTATCCTCTTCCAGGAAGGGAAGAGGCCATCATGCATTCATGTTTCTCATTGATGGCTTAGACGATTTTCAAAGACAGGTTCTAAGAACAGAGACCAAGTCGAAGTGCCTTTTTAAGACAAATACTATTCTTTCAGATTCATTCAATAAATACTTGAATGGCTACCATGTGCCCCGAACTATTCCAGGGCTGGGGAGAAATATCTCTGGATTACATGATATAGTCAACGAAAAGGCGGGATTCAGTTTACACAAATTCATTTTACACACGTCCTTACGCCGCTCTCAGGTGAGGCTCACTCCCAGGTGACTGGTTACCTTAACAGTTGAAACCGTTGAGATTTATTCCCAGCAGTTTCATCCTGGCTGGGGTAACCGTGTGATAACGCCTCCGTGGGCCTAAGTGTTTGCAGCATCCCCTACGTAGTCTGGAGGAGAGGATGGCACTTCGCACACTGTGGGTGTATTTCCCATCTTGGCCAGAAAGGCAACCCTGTCGTAATGGTGTTCATCAGCTTTTCCCACTGTTTCTCTCCAGCCCCAGTTCCCTCCTCCCTCCGTTATAAAGATTCCCATGGGAAGTGTCCCAACAGATCCCCAAAATGGCATCCACTGCATTGCCAGTAAGTAAAACACATGGTGTCTCTCTCCTCCTTACTAACCCTCCGCCTCAAGGAGCTTCCATCTCTAATTCAGGGACTTAGTGGTCTTAGATGCTGGAGGACCACTGTGCTAGGCAGAACATGTTTCTTGGTGATTGTTGAGGTGATTGAGAGCTCAAATCCAAGCTGAGTGGTCCTTTGGCTGCCTCCTACATGCCCCACAGAGGGAGCTGGGGCGGGGTGGGGGGGGAGGAGCAGTCATCAAGCCCACACCCCAGGCATGTGCCCTGACTGGGAACTGAAATGTGACCTGGTTCCTAGGTTGATGCTCAACCACTGAGCCATGCAGGCCCAGTGAGCTGTCCTTTAGCAAAACAGGTAGCATCGCATTTGGGGTACAACTCAGGTCGCAGTAGGTGGGTGGATTCTGTACAAATTGCGGAAAGCGAGGCTTCCTGTGAGGTCCTTGCCTATGAAGATCCTGGGGGATTCTGTTGCTGCCTTTACCCCGTCCCAGCCTCAGCTCCCTATTGGCAGACAGTCCTGTCATTGAGACAAGATCCCAACCTGAGTCCAGACCCCGTTGCTCCTAATATAGAGCTTGCCACTTTCCTCAAAGACCAGGTTAGGGATCCTGCCAGCCCCTCAAGAGCTTTCCATCACACCCTCCTCCATCAGAGATAGCTCTTCGACTTTCTGTGTCCCCACTGCCTATCTGTGTAATTCTATCACCCTTTCTTGCTCTTCCCTGGCCCTCCCCATACCTCCCACCCACCTAACCTGGCTGAGCCTTCTAAGTGTTGGCCATGGGGCCAGAGAATAGAAAGGAGACGAAACGGGAAAGGGAAGCACTGGAAAAAGGACCTCCTCCAGTGGAGTCCTCAGACCTGCTCCACACCTGACATTTTAATTTTCCTGCCAGGGAAAAGATCTTCCAGCTGGAGTTACTCATTCTGATTCTGCCTTCAGTGACTCAGAACTTGATCGAAGGTAACAGCCATGAAGTATACTCCTGGGGTGTAGGATAAGAGACTAAGCAATGGCCAGGAAGGTTGAGGGACTAGGATCTCCCAGCCTAGCCAGTATCTCAGTAAAGGGCCTTTGTTTTGTGGTCCACTGAGGAGAGAAAGGCTGACAGTCCTTATGATTGGGTGTCCAGCAACAAATGCGTCTTCTTACTGACACAAAACATGATTACAACATGCAAAGGTATTCAATTTTAGAAGAGGAAATTATTATAGAATATTAGGGAAAATGAAAATGCTGAAAAATAGCAAACACAGAGGCACACCAGATATGCTGTCTATTATGGACAGCCAGGCTAAGGGAACTCTTAAGGATCCCAGCATCCGGTAACCTAATACGCTGTGCAATCAAACAACAGCATGATTAATTAGCAGGTCAGAAGGAGTATCAAGGAAAGCTAACTAAACACCAAAGATCAGGTGGAGACAAGAACAGTCCAGAAGGTATTCAAGACCTGGTTTCCAGGAGCCCCAGGCCAACAAGGCGGTTCCTATCGGATCTCAATGAGAGCCGCCCGTGCAGAAAGTGAGGCTACTCAATGGCTGAAAACAAAAGGGGCTCAAACATGGAAAAGAACAATTCATAGGCAAGTGAGTCTGCCTCAGTTATTATTGGGAAGCTGGCAGGGCCAGTCCTTTTCTTACACTGTGCCCTAAACTGGGCAGAAATCCCTCGGTACTGGGTCAAACAGGGAAGGCACAGGCTACCCGAAGTCTGCAGGCAGATAACTCTCTGCTTACATGGTTCTCTCTCAGGGGGTTTAGGAAACACATATGGGATTCTCCTGAGCTGTAAGTCAGAACTGCTATCACATGTCCAGCTAAAAAGAAACTTGTCACCAGGACTAGCCTCCCTCAGAGGCTGGCCCAGGAGTGTCCCATGCCCAAGTACATCTCTGCCGGCCTTCTCACCCCACCTCCCCAACCCAGGCTCTTATACCCTGAGTCACTGACCTTTATATGTAAAGGTGTTAGAAGAGCAATCTGTCCACCCTTGTTTTCACTTTAAAATAGCCTACACTAAAGTGAATCTAGTAATTGCCCCAATTTCAGTTAGTAGAGAGAACATTTGGACCAAGATAGGGCATTTCTAAAACCCTGTTAGATCATACGAAGCATGGGACAAATTTGGTAACTGGCAGTGGCACCTCCCAACTACACTGGTGTTTTACCGCACCTGTGAAGGCAGAGACCACGAAGTAGGAGGGTTCCGTTTCAGTGAAGAAAAAGCCTCAGCAACGTGATCTAATTTAACAAAGATTAACGCCATAAACTACCAGGCAAGGATGCTTACGCCTGGGGATACAGAAAGGCATGTGGACCGGGACACCTAGCACCTTGTGCCAAGAACAACGGAGCAGCGGTGCAAGGGGCGATTTGCCTTACCTGGAGCAGCTGGGAAAGATACACAGGCGAACTCTAGCCACTAGACAGTGAGGAAAGAGAAAAAAGGGCATTTCAGGCACGAGAATGGACCAGAAATGCCATTTGAAAACACCCCCCTACACACACTCAGGCCAAAGAACACAGGAATGGATGGGGCCGTCAAACTACAATAAGAGGGTGAGCATAGGAGCCCATGCTTGAATGCTTGGATGCTATGTTTTGAACAGTGGGAAACCGCAGAAAAATTTAAGTGGGGAACAATAGACAGATTTGTGATCCAGACAGTTCACTTGGGCAGAAATGTGAATAGGCTGAAACAGGGCAAGAATAGTAATGTCTACAGCTGAAGGCCAAGCAGACAGGATACTGCTAGTTGCTGTGATGTGTTAAGATTTCATAAGAAAAGACAGAACTACTTTCCGTAGAGCCCTGCTCTGGGGGATTGCACGAAACACACCCAACGCTAGATAAATCACGCTCCCCTTTTTCTCGTTCAGCATCACCTTGCACTTCAAAATTTCCTGCCCAGCTTCACCTGCTTTCAACTACTCTCAGAGGCCAGTGCTCATGGTGCCACAGGTAAAGATAGAGATGGAGTCAGACTGTGACTTCACAGACATGGACGTGTATGGAAGAGATGCTGTCGGCGAGACCTCCCTCTAGGAGGACACAGCGTCCCCAGAGAGGGGGCAGAGGGAGGGCATGGTTTAGCCTCCATTGTGAGGGTCTGGGCCACAACCCTGAACTTCTCGGAGCCTGTTTCCTTATTTACCAAACAGAGTCATTATTCCCGTTGATGAAAAACTGGGAATCCGTCGATGAAAAGTACTACTTGCGTGCAAAATCTCCCTTTCCTTTGTAGTAATGCAACAACTAAAACAACACGTTATATGTTATTTTAAAATGCAGGTCAGCATAGAAATCATAACATTTCTTCTGAAATTAAAAAAAAAAAAATGCTGACCTCCCAAAACTGTGGTTAAAGGTGCAACAGTCCATTTTTATTAAAAATAAACAGTTGAGAATTTTTTTAAAGGTTAGATTTTAAAGTGTCTAGATGATTTTGAAAGAACTGTGAAAACACCCGCACTTCTGCAGAGCAAGGCTGAAAAATTCATCTTGCAATTTTTGCACATTAGGAAACACTTAAAAGTCCCCTCTTTCTACGCTATCTCATCCCATTTGCTAAGGATCATACAAAAAGCTTGAATTATCTGCAGTACGGGCCTTGCTCCAGCACAGAAGTGTGGCTGGGGCTTTCCTAGACTGAAAAGTCTGTTAATGAAAGAACCAGCACATTGGAGTTCATAAGTATTTTTTTTAAATAAAAGTTCTTGTTAGAGTAAAACCCCAAACCACGTTAAATCAACAAAACAACCCTCTGAATGAACATCACTGTTGTTCGTGCCCAGAATCAAATATCTGGACATGTGGACAGGACCTTCCTGCAAGTTTTCAAAGGCCTGGTTCCCATTCACGTGAACACTGCAGTCAGGCAGAGCTGATGTCAAATTTTGGAAGGTTATAACTTCGTGATATGAGACTAATGCTTTAAAGGAATGATTGGAAGCAAGCTGGGTGGATTGAAACCCAGTGTTAATGAAGCAAATCCTTTCCTCAAGGAACAAGATCGGTCTTGATCGTTAGTCCATGTTTAGCGAACACCAACCATGTTTTCATTTAACAACTACTATGTGCCTAATAGCCACAACGCATCTGACATAAAGCATCTAGGATTTGGATCTCCAGTAAATCACTTTGGTTTGTTACTACATTTATTCAAGGTGGCAAATGCAGGTGCTTTTTCTTTATTCCTTCCTATTTTTTAGACAAATGACCCTAGATTGTTGACAATTTGAGTCAACAGAACAGTTAAATGGCTCTGTAATTCCTCAAGCCTAGTACAGTGACTGGCCCACAGAAAGCTCTCAATTGTTTGTTAAATTCAATCTCAGAGCTTCCTTCCACGGATACTGCCAAGAGGTAAAGCTCTTAACCTCTGTTATTCTGACAGCAGCTGAATTACTTAGCTGCTCACTAATCTAGAACCATCACCCGAGTTTAAGTGTAAATTCTTTATCTGTTCCTATCCTGGAGGAGCTAACAACCTACCCTTATCATTTCATGGTAAAACCTGCCTGATCTTCAACAGCACTTCGTCCACATTGACCTGTAGAAATGTTACGGATTTAGGAGTAAATGCGCTTGAATCATCAAACAAACTGAAAAACCACAATGTTCATTTTGTTTTGTAAACCGATCACTGTAATTTCCACCTCGTATATCACTTATATTTTGTATATACATGAACATTTTAATGTTGATAGCTTCTAACAGGCTGACATGTTACTTCTCCGTGCAGGTCAGTACATTCTTCCGTTTGTCCCTGCAGTTCAATAAAATGTAATCCTGTCTGCTCATCTTGCTCCACGTTTAATAATGTAGGTGAGTCAGCAGGCATGGCTTATGGACACCAGCTACTCGCTTACAAAAACCATCTCTAACAAACTAGCATCTTCTTTCATCTCCAGAAAATCATCAAAAGAATCAAGGCAGCTGGCAGAGGAACAGGAGGGAATAGGTCAACAGCCCATTGTTCTCCTTTCTCCCCTTTCTCCGGCGCCTCAAGCTGCCTGGAGCAGGAGCTGCTTCTGCCTGCGCAAGGGCCAGAATTCCCAGGCCTGCTGGGACCTATTGTACCTCCCAATGTGATCAATACCTTCCAATCAGTCACCAATTACAAAAATTCTCACACACACACACACACACACACACACACACAACACGAGGTGGGGGAGAAACTTGGGAAATGCATCAAGTTCTTTGTAAACTGAACAATGTGCAAACTGAATGAATGGTTTAGAAAATACTCAAAACAACATTAACCACTTAAATGAATCTTACCGATTAAGATCCTGGCTTGGCACAGCTTGTTTGATGTAAGATTAAATGGACGAGGCTGGTTTCTCCACAGCTCTTTAAACCACTTTAAGGCACAGGAGTGGGTATTGCTTACAGAAATAGGTAGATCGATTACATCCAATGAGAAAACTTAACTATGGTTAGGTCACAACTAAGACAATACAGTAGCAGTTAGATACAGTATTTCAGAAACTCGTTTCATACTGGTCAGTGTTTTATTTAAAAAACAAAATAAAACAAAAACTTAATCAGAAAGTCTGATTAAATTCAATATTAACTCAAGCTCTCAAAAACCTACCGGGGAAAGCCAATAGGTGCATCAGAGCAAGCAGGCAGCAGGCCGACAATTCTTTGGTGGAAAAGGCAGTTGCATATGTATACAACTGCCCTAGTGATTATCAAGCCCAAGTTTTGTTTTTCAAAAATAGGTTTCAAGATCTACTAAAGGCACCATACAGACATCCCCAACAATACAAAAAAATTAACAAAGTTTAAGGATATAGGAAACACCAAGTATGACAACACACGTGAATTATTTATAAAATAAGCCTCTCGATCCCAGAAAACCAAAAGGGGACCTTAGGAATGGCAACACACATAAAATAAAGGCTAAATAGCACACGTTTTTCCCATCGACTAAGCTTGAAAATGACAGGATACTATTAACAGGTAGCTTTTCTTCTGGTGATCAGTCAATATAAAATTAGGGTAAATTTGTTTCTACTCAAATTACTATCGTTTCTTCTTGTGTAGCTTTTCCCTAATTTTCTCCAGCAACGTTTTTCCTTTGGTTTGACCAGTTGAGCTCAAAAGGTTCGGAATCTAAAGTGAGTATCAACGCTTACTGGAATCGCACTTGGGAAATGCAATCCTGGAAAAGGCGCCTTGGAGCCGAAGTGGCCCGACACAGGGGAGCAGCCCTTCCCCACGTGAGCGTTCCCCACGTGAGCGTCCCCCACGCAGTCAGCAGGCTGACAGCCCCTCTGATGGTCATGGCACGATCCCTGGTGAGGTCGTGGGGAGAGCGATGTGCACAAGCATCCACCCACTTAAGCTTCCAATAAATACAAAGCATTGTTTAAAACCATGTCAGTAGAATAAATAAGCGACGCTGCAATCCTATTGGCCTGTTTCGCCTCTTGAGCGGGTTTGGAGTACTGTTCACGACCCGGAAGACACCATAGTTAATTAGTTGCCACTCCACGCTCTTTAGACTTCAGTACCACCTGCTCTTCAAGCCTCAGCACCTTTTTGGCAGCGATAACGGTGTTCTTCATCAGCATCGCCACTGTCATGGGACCAACACCCCCAGGGACTGGAGTGATGTAACCGGCTTTTTTCCGGACTTCTATATAGAAGAAACAAGATGACAAAGGACATGTATGTATTTTAACATATCATGGAAGCATTAGGGGGGAAAAAAAAAGAAGCAATAATATACGTAAGCGCCTTCATAAACCTCAAACTCATAAAAATCACAGCTAATTATTCAAGAGTAAAAGCTTTTGAATATTCTAACAAAATAACATGCACATATTAAGCAAAGTTGCTCAAGGAATATTTATACACCTAAATCACCTATAATCTACCAGCCACACTTTCCTCCATATTAAATCTACTTAAAAAGAAACATTTCGATCCAGGTCTGGACAGCAAGATGGCGGCATAAGGTAAACACCGTAAATGCAGCCGTGAACAACTATTTCAGAATATCCACGAAAAGAAAACACGGACACCACTCACAACCACAGGAAGGCTGGCTGAGTGAAAACCTACAACTAGAAAGAATCTGAGACTCGGAGGAGTGGCGGAAGCAAAGTACAGAGGTACGGAGCCGCGCGGACGGGGCTGGGGGACAGGGTTGGCGCCGGAGGACGCGGTTCTTTTCCAAAACGGAGAGAGCAACAAGTTCCCAGCGGCTCTGAACTCCAGTTCCAAGCGAGTTTCTGAGGACCCAGACACCCAGAGAAGGGGGACTGACTGGCACCGGGAGGAAATCCAAAGCGGGTTTCTCTCAGCGTTGCTTGCAGCAATTACCGCGGGACACAGCGACCCGGGGTCTCTTAGCACAGGGCTGAGAAGCGCCATAGCTATTTGCTCCACCCTGCCCTGCAAACTCCCGAGGCCCCGCCCCTCCCAAGCTGCGTCAGAGGCTTTTGCATATAAAAGACTGAGTAGCCTAAGGCAAAGGCTAACTCAACACCTCCTTAAAGATACAGGAGCCAGCCTCACCCAGTGGCCAGAGAGGGACTAACCTAAACAAACCTCAGATCCACAAGGAACACACTCGGGGCAGATGCAGTGAGCATAAAAGCTCCACTGTAACAACTCTTGCCCCATAAGGGTGTCTCCAGCACAGAAGTTCTCCTACTGTAGACACAGCTGACTCTCGTAACCAAGTGGCTTAGAGGTTAATTCCTCTCAGTAATCACCTAACTCAGAAAGGGAAGCAGCCAAAATGCAGAGACAAAGAAACAGGTCACAAATGACAGAAATGGAGGAAAGAAAACGACAGGATATAGAATTCAAAACCACTGTTATTAGGTTTTTCAAGAATTTTCTAGAGACTGCCGATAAATTTAGTGAGACCACCGATAAATTTAGTGAGATCCTCAATGAATCTAATGAGACCCTCAAGGACATGATAAAGGACTAACTAGAAATTAAGCATACACTGACTGAAATAAAGAATGATATACAGAGATCCAACAGCAGATGAGAGGATCGCAAGAATCAAGTCAAAGATATGAAATATGAAGAAGCAAAACCCACCCAGCGGGACAAGCAAAAAGAAAAAAGAAAAAAGAAAAAGGTTCAAAAAGTATGAAGATAATGTAAGGAGTCTCTGGGACAACTTCAAGCGCACAAACATCAGAATTATAGGGGTGCCAGAAGAAGAGAAAGAGCAAGATATTGAAAACCTATTTGAAGAAATAATGACAGAAAACTTCCCCCACCTGGTGAAAGAAATAGACTTCCAAGTCTAGGAAGCGCAGAGAACCCCAAACAAAAGAAACCGAAGGAGGACCACACCAAGACATATCATAATTAAAATGCCAAGAGCAAAAGACAAGGAGAGAATCTTAAAAGCTGCAAGAGAAAAGCAGTTAGTTACCTACAAGGGGGCACCCATACGACTGTCAGCTGATTTCTCAACAGAAACTTTGCAGGCCAGAAGGGAATGGCAAGAAATATTCAAA
>PVJC01012768.1:0-39115 GCA_004026665.1 Murina feae | reverse complement strand
CTGTGTAGCCCCAGATATGAAGTGTACTTTCCAGAATCTGTGAGTAATAAATCTTGTTTTTCCAAAGTTCCCTGATAGTTGTTGCTGAGGTGCATCTTGTATTAGTAAGAACCATAGGACTAGTCCAACTATAACACTGGCTCTGGCCAGGGCTCATCATAGGTAGTACGGGCCCAGGTGAGTACCCCAAGCATTCCTAGTCTATAGCACCACTACTGATAAGCTGAGAACAATACAGAACAATAAGGCATAGAAACCAAATGTGAAAAAGTAATAATATATACACGGGATTATTTAAATACCAACAGTAATGTTATATATTAGCATAAATACACAACCATGATTTTTTTAAATGGATAAAATCAGATAAATTAAAGTAGAAAAACAAAGCATCAACAAATATATGTGAAATGTATCGAGCCTCACTAGGAAGCAAAGTAATGAAAATTAAAATATTAATGAGACCAATGTTTAACAAAAAAGATTATATTTCTATAAAAGATTATAATCTATAATAATAAAAGCATAATATGCTAATTAGAGCGGATGGTCAAACAACTTCCCGTCAACATTCCAGACAACCTTCCAGATGAAGCTGTAGCTGCAGAGGGTGGAGGCAAGCCAGGGCTGTGAGGGCCAAGCCCCTTGAACCAATTTCGTGCATCAGGCCTCTAGTATCTATTATAAACAGATATTCACAAAAGATGGATTACTCAGTTACTGGTGTTGGAGAAATGCCTTAACCATATGGGAAAAAGTAAGGTTGGATCTTCATGTCTTATGCCAAAATGAATCATTAAATACACCGCCACAAAAACACTGGAAGAAAATTTAGATGATTATTTCTATAAACTTGGCTTTTAATAAGCATTTTGAAGCCTGATAGCAAAGCTAGAAACCATAAAGAAAAAGATAACTCTGACTATACAAAAATCTACGCCTTCTCAGCAAAGGAATTATATAAACAAAGTAAAAAGACAAATGATAGTAAATTTCACTTTCAGCTACAGAAAAACTAACTTCAATCCCATCTACTCTTCCACTAGGAGCTAAGAAGACAGCGATTTTTTATTAATCTATTTGGAGGCACAATATTTCTGAGATAAGCAGGATTTGCAGGCCCGATGTACTAGAAAGAAGGTAAAAGCCCTGAAATGAGCCTCTAGTGTCATCACTTTCCTCCTCGTGGTATCTCCTAAAAGACTGAGAAGCCAAGTAGATAATGGTCAGAGGCAACAGCAGAGTCTATCACAGCCTCAGTATTAAGGAGACAAATTGAAGTTTGTGGCCTGCCAAGGCCTATTAAACACACCACATTTCTGTAGGGAACCCAAAGGGCTAGCTCCTACAAGTAAGGCAGAAACAGACCGGACTGTACAGAGACTACAGCCTACCTACTATTATCTGCCCCATTGTCTGCCAGAAGCCAATTAAGTCCTCTCTGTAAGGAGACAGCACCATCTAGAGCTACCTGAAATTTTCATACACAATAGC
The DNA here is from genome assembly GCA_004026665.1 of Murina feae. Classification (NCBI taxonomy): domain Eukaryota; kingdom Metazoa; phylum Chordata; class Mammalia; order Chiroptera; family Vespertilionidae; genus Murina; species Murina feae. The sequence goes on along the minus strand of PVJC01012768.1, from coordinate 37,621 downwards.
TAGTATAGGCAAAGTGTGGACGCAAGGCACTCTAATACCTTGCTAGTGAGCATAAGTAGGTTCACTCTTCCTAGAGCGTTATTTGCTATGTATCATGTCAGGCAGGATAAGCTAGTTTTTGCAGCAGTAACAAGCAATCCCCAATGGCTTATCATAAACGTCTACTTGCTCACATGACACATCCACTGCAGGTGGGCTACAGGTCTTTTCCATGTTGTTTTGCCTCTCAGACTCAGGTTGATGGAGGAATGTTGGCACTGCTGGAATATTGTGAGTCTCATCACAGAGGGAAAAGAGGGTATGGAAAATCACATGCTGGGGCTTACAGCATAGCCAATGTTATACACGTCACCTCTCATACTGACTTTGACAGAGAAAGGGACATGGCTAAGTGTCATGCTATGGACAGAAAACCTACTCCTGTTCCAGGGAGAAGCAGAATTATTTGTGAAAATAATAGGATCCAAACTCAAGACCCAACAATTTCCTAATAATTAGGTCAATATACAAAGATATATGTAAATTGCTGTGTTATCCATTTAACTAGAAATAACCTCAGTGCCTACAAATAAATCGTAAGTTAAAAAAAATAAAATATCCAGAAAATAGAGTATATTGAAATAATTAAAAATAATTATGTGTATTTACTAATGTGGAAAAATGTCCTCAATAAGTTGTGAAGGAAAAAGGCAATTACACCTACATATTATATCAAGTAATTCTGAAGTTATACCTAAAAAAATTAATGATCTCTAAGACAGGCGATTTTTATCTTTGGCATTTTACCCTTCAATGTTAACTGAGTATATTACAGTAAGCATGCATGGCTTTTAATGTTTCAAAGACCAACAAAGCCATTTTAATATTTTCAATAATTAATGTACAGTGTGATGAGAATCAAACAAGCAAAACAAGCAATTTCATAGCCTGCTCATGGAAATTAGCACAATCCTCCTAGAAAGCAAGATGGCCTTTAAAAGGCTCATACTCTTAAATTGAAAGAATTAACCTAAATGTTCCGATAAATAGGGCACCATTCATCAGGGTAGTATGTCTATAGCAAAATTTCAGAAACAACCATAATGTCCAGCAAATTATTAAATAAACCATGATGTGTGCAGAAATGGGTTTGGAAAATCAAGACTCTAAACACAGAAATGAGCTCAAAGTATGCTTACAAGTGGGGGGAAAAAAGCAGAATCCAAACTCTATTTACAGTATCAATTTCATAAATAGGTAAACAGAGTGACAGATCACATCAAATGTTAATATCCCGTCACCAGCAGTGTACATGTCTTGTTTTTATTTCCTTCTTTGAACTTGGTCCTTTTTTTTATATTAATTTTCCTAACTGTGTCTTTATTTCTTTTTTTTTCACAAAGCAGGGCCACATAGGGCCATTTTACTGCAGTTAAATACCTTTCTCTCCATTTTTTGTCCATTTTTCCATAAAAAAATAAAACAATTTCCAGTGGAAGCAAGAAAAAAATATCTGCTGGATATTATTATTCAATGGAAAGCAAAGAAAGATGGTGTGATCGTGCACAGGGAACGCCGAGCTCTGTCCAGAAGGATGTTCACAAATCACTCCAACCAGGAACATTCTGCTCCGGTGAAAACTGCACATCCCCCAAAATTCACTGCCCCTCAGCATTCAGCAAGAAAAGATTCCCCCCAGCTCTCAGCAGACCACAGGCCACTGCTGAAACAGGAAACAGGAATAATGCCCTGATAATGGACACGCACAGCGCAAGGCCCGTGTTGGCACTACTATTAAGTTAAAAGCTGAGAAGCCAATGAGTGATGACCTGGGACGTGTAAATGTTCTGGAAAAGGGCCACATTTGCACTGAAAAGATTATTTCCCCATTTGAATCTCCTCTGACTACAGCGAACTAATAACCATTCCCTGAATTATGCATTAAGATAACGCACAAGAAAAATTAAGCGTGACAAAACTGAAGAGAACTGTTCTGTTGGCCTAAATGTTTTTATGAACCGTATGGAAAAGAGAGAAGGTACTAAACATACACACAGACACACACACACACATAGTGAGTTATAGCCCCCCCTACACACACACACACACACACACACACACACACACTGTATTTTTAGTGCATCAGATTCAAACAATGATTTCCAACCTGGTAAAGAGCCGCTGGCTAGGACACCAGCACCAGCCCTTTCTCCCTCAGAGACGACTGCATTTCTGTACTTCTTATGGTCACACTAGAGGCTCAGTGCACGAATTCTTGCATGGGTGGGGTCTGGCCACCCGCTCCCCCATGAAGGCCAATCGGGGTGGGGCTGGCCAGGGGGAAGGGCCGAGGGCAGTTAGCCAGCCAGCCCCATCCCCGATCAGGGTTGGGGTGGCCAATCGGTGGCAGGGCCAGCTGGGGGAGGAGGGGTGCCCCCACCATCAGCGGTTGGGTGGCCACAGTGCGCATCATAGCACCGGTTGTTCCAGTTGTTCTGGTTGCTTGGCTTAGATAGATAGATAGATAGATAGATAGATAGATAGGTAGATAGATAGATAATAAAAGAAAGAAACTCTACTCTGCATGGCACGGCGCAGAGCTGATGGAGTAACTCTCATGACCCAGAATTCAGGGTCTTTACCAACAGCCTGTGCTGCCATCTGTGAGTTCCTTGCAGACAGAGCCTCAGGGCTTGCCCCCAGTTCTTCTCCCACATGAGCCAGGCATGGCGAAGGCATCAGTAAAGATCTGGGAAGGATGGCTGGATAGGGGCATCTGTTCCAGGTGAGGAAGGAGTGGAGGGTCCATGCCATGAAGCTCACGGGTACAGTCATGTATCTGAACCCAGAAGCATGGCTCTGCTCTGTAAGTGTCCCATGTGGTACCCTCAGCACCACATGGAAACCCATCCAATGTCACAGTCTAGCACTTCCTCTTCTCTGGGGACACCCCACACACCTGTTAGGCAGGCAGGCCTCTGGGAAGCCAGGCCATGGGGGCTGACAGAGGAAGCTACAAGCACCCCAAGGAGTGTTTTCTGGTTTGGGGGCTTCACTCAGGGTTCCCTTTCGTTGGAACAAAGCCTCCCGTGCTGTAGACTCACATAATCACATGCTGAAATCACCCACATTAAATGGAAATGAGCACCCCTGCTTGAAGTCAGGTCTAAAACACTGAAGCTTAAGGACACTAGCTGAGCACCCCAAATATGGACCTGACAACCGAGAGCAATGTGGGGGAACCTCGGTTGTGAACACTCTATGTATCCATGAACTACTTGGTGCTTTAGCTCATGGATATTGAAAAAGCACTAGTCCACTGAAGTAGAACGAAAGAGGCGAAGGAGCTCACCACAGCCAGTCCTTAAGAGCCTCTGGCCCTAAACACCTGTCTGCTTGGAAGAGCACCCAATTTCGAGACCTCACTACAACGCTGACTTGCGAGTGGAACTGAGTCTTCTTTCTTCCCCTCTGACTCTCATGGCCCAAGTCTGTCCCTCTCTCTCAAAGTGACAGATACTTCTGACCTCTTCTCCTGCCAGCTCCCTCCCTTCACTCTGCTCTAGTCCCTCTGGCCTCCTGCTTGTTCCAGAACATTCCAGGCACTCCCACCTCTGGGCCTTTTGTTCTTGCTGCTCAGTCTGGACTGCTCTCCCCCTGGAAAGCCACAGGGCAAAACAAGACTTTCACTTCCTCCTGCCTCCTCGCAAAGGCTCTCCTCAGCCAGGAGGGGATATTTCCGCCTCAGCCCAACTCTGGCACCACCTGCCTGTCCAGCTTTACCTTTTCTCCTCAGCACCGAACACCCCCTCACTTGCTAAGGACTTTACGTTTTACTTAATCATCTGAAGACATGCTGAGAGGAGCACAGGAGAAGTCCATAGGGAAGGTGACGTCTGAGACAGGCTTGCAGTAGAGAGCCGGGGGAAGGGAGAGTGTATTCCAGGGAGAATAAGGACCTGCCAAGACTGTGGGGGCAGCAGATCACTTGGTGTAAAGTAGGTGTTTGGAGCACCATTGTGGGGGCCTGGAAAGAAGAATTTTCGAAGATGATACTGTTGTAATACCAACCACACACGTGAAAATAATGCAGAAGTGGTAACAGAATAGACTGGCATGCGTCCAGATGCAGGAAACCAGAAAGGAAGTCAGCGTCTATTTAAGTGAGATAACTCAGTGCCCCAAATTAGAGAGGCAGTGAGACAGACCCCAGTGAAACGTGAGGGGCCATCACCGGAGACTGCCCAGTGCTTGGAAAGTAGCTGGATGCTGGAGAGGTGGGAGGCTGAGCCGACTCCAGGGTTGCAAATAGGGGCAACTAGAGGCTTGGGGTCGGCCGTGTGGTTTGCAGCCCCTGTGCAAAGTGAAACTGCAGGCCCCAGGTCAAAATCCTTCATTTCGAGGCAGTAACAACAGAGCTTCACACCACTGGCTGGTGCTTTTCAGCACAGGGCCCAGGGACTGCACGGGCTGCACGCCCTCTGAGCTGGCCCTGCTGGTGTGGGAGAGAGGAGTGATGAGCTATGCTTCTAACGGGTACAGTATGACAGGCTGGGCGGTTAGCAGGGGAAACCCTGCACTCGACCTCAAGGCAGGTTCAGGAAAGTGGTTCAGGGCCAAGAGCTGGCATCAGCTGTACCAGCTTCGGGGCTCTGCCAGCAGGTGATATTCTCAAGGGAGTATGTGAGTCATTCTCCAGGGAGGCAGAGCAACAGAAGACACGGACATATAGAGCCTTTACTGGGCACTTCCCAAGCCCCCTGCCCAACACCCAATCAAGGGCAAAACCAGCCAGGCCAGCTCCCAACACAGCTGCCCAACCCACTCCCAAAACACAGGCAAGAGCTGGGACAGAGGGAGGGGTCAGACAAGCTGAAGAACGCTGACCTCCACCTTCTCTTCAAAATAGAAAGCAGGACTCCTAGGAGGAAGGGAAAACCTCCCCAGTTGAGCTGAACTGTTAACCAAAAGGTGTAAATGCAGTGCACCAGAGGTTCTCAAAGGTGAGCTGCATCGGAACCCCTACTGGACATGTTGAACAGAGTGCCAATCCTACCCCAGGGTTTCAAATTCAAGGTTTGGGGTAAGTTCCCATGTACCCTTGCGCCCAGCACTCAAGGTGAAACAGGTCAGAGCTTGGAGCTTCACACACTATTTTAAAAACTTAACTCTAATTTATAGGAAATTTATGGTAAGTCACTTCCAGGTAGAACTGGCATGCATGACTCTACCCTGCATATGGCCAGCACTCCCTGGAGTGAAGTGAATGTTACATTTATACATTTATGGAGTAAAATGTTAAGAGAGGTTGACACGGCCCTAACCAGTTTGGCTCAGTGGATAGAGCTTTGGCCTGCAGACTGAAGGGTCCCAGGTTCGATTCCGGTCAAGGGCATGTACCTTGGTTGTAGGCACATCCCTAGTAGGGAGTGTGCAGGAGGCAGCTGGTTGATGTTTCTCTCTCATCAATGTTTCTAACTCTCTATCCCTCTCCCTTCTTCTCTGTAAAAAATCAATTAAAAATATTTTTTTTAAAAAAGAGAGAGGTTGACATGAAGTTAGATGTAGTGCTTCTTTCATAAAAATCCTTTTACAAATCATGTAACTGAAGTAGATTCGTGGTTGCTCAGGGCCTGAGAGGCTGGGGGGTAGGGGGGTAGCTGACAACTACAAGGCTTCTTTCTGGGGCCATGAAAACGTTCTAAAATTGGCTGTGCTGATGCACACACCGATCTGTGGTGCTAAAAATCACTGAATTGTGCACTTTATTTTTTTAAATGTATTTTATTGATTTTTTACAGAGAGGAAGGGAGAGGAATAAAGAGTTAGAAACATCGATCAGCTGCCTCTTGCACACCCCCTACTGGGGATGTGTCCAAAACCAAGGTACATGCCCTTGACCGGAATCGAACCTGGGACCTTTCAGTCTGCAGGCCGACGCTCTACCCACTGAGCCAAACCGGTTAGGGCTGAATTGTGCACTTTAAATGGGTGAATGGTATAGTATGTAAATGATATATCAAAACAGCTGTTTTTAAAACAGTTATATTTTTTTACTTTCCCTTTCAAATTAGTTCCTTTTGCATTGTATTTCCTGTCACTTGTATAACATTAAAGGCTTAAATTAGCTTTCTTTAAACATATTTTTTTCTATTTCTAAGCATCCTATGACTACTTGACTTTAATTATTTAATTTTATTCATTTAGACATTTTTTTAAATCACAGAACAGAATTCTGTAATTCTGTATTTTTAGAGATGGAGATCATTTATATGTGAACCCATCCAAATTACCAGGTAAAGATCTTGAGATTTTTTTTTTTTTTAGTGAAAGTCATTTCTATTTAAATATTCAACTGAAGGACTTGTATGCATGCATATAAGCATAATCAATGGACACAAGACATTGGGAGATAGATGGGGGAAGGTCAAGGGGAAAAAATTGAGACTTTTTTTAACACTCTTTGTAATACTTTAAGCAATAAAACAAAATTTAAAAATAAATATTGAAAAATTATATATGCCTCTTCTGCAACTAAAAAGGTATTTCAAATGCATAATTGTTTTATTCCTTCAGCATTTAACATTGTTTTGCTGTAGAATGAATGTTTATGTCCCCACCTCACCCCCACCCCCAAAATGCACATGTTGCATTCCTAACCCCAATGTGATGATGGTTAGGAGGTGGGGCCTTTGAGGCTGATTGGGCGGTGGAGGTAGAGCCACGTGATGGGACTACTTTTCCTTTCAAATCACTTCCTTTCACTTTGCATTTGGGGCATTTCCCATCACTTAGAAACTTAAGGCTTAAAATTCTTTGCCATATGAAGAAATTGAGAGAAGACGACCATCTGGGAACCAGGAAGCTGGCTCTCACCAGACAAGGGACCTCAGACTTCTCAACCCTCCGCACTAGAGGAAGTAAATGCCTTTTGTTCATAAGCCGGCCAGTGCCTGGTGTTCTCCCATAGCAGCCTGAAAGGACTGAAATATATTTTAATAGCAAACATTCAGGGAGATCCATTCTTTGGAGGAAAAAAAGCCTTTTTCCCTTCTACAGAGACGTTTTTTTTGAAGTATTCATGTTATTGATAAGAAAACACTGCTTCTATGTATTTGCTAAAAACTCTCAAAATCAGGCCATTTGCAAATTGGTAGATAAACTTGCCAGATGCAAAAATAAATAAATAAAAAGCTTGATGTGTTTTCAGTTATTTTCATTGAATTAACATTAGGAATTTTTTTTAAGTTAATAGTATCTTAAGTATTTTTGGATCCAATAAAATTGTTAGTAGAGTCACTGCAAGTCACTGCCTTTCACAAACGAGATAGGGTGTTGTTATTTTTAATTACTCAATACACTTGTGCATCATTCTAAACAAACCCAATGGATTTAGATTTGTTTACACCGAAGAAAAAGTTTTAATGATTTCTATTAAAAACAAAGTCACTACAGCTTCCCTGGTGCATTTTAACTAACTGAAATTTTTTAAGAACTGTATTTATTCCACTTTTCACGTATAGCAGTGAAGACTTAACCCCAGTTTCCGACCCTCCCCCATAGACTCTCCCTGAGCAAGTGCTCCCCTGTCTCCACCCCCTCCCCGCCAGAGGTGTCTATCCTGTGTCTGTCCCAGTGATGAGCGAGGGCTCTTGCACGTGATAAGAGTCCATTCTAAGTGACCACGGCCAATACTTCTGTCCCAGAGGATATGCCCCCAGGTGATAGAATGCAACAGCTTTCCTCCAGAGTAAGGCTTCCAGCTTCTGCTGACAGAGGAAGTCTGTGGCTGTGGGTCTTTCAGCTTCACTAAGGGGACACTTGGTGTGTGGTCCCAACACAGAAGCCACCTTCATAGGTAGGGTGGCCAACCACCCTGGTCTGCACAGGGGTTTCCCCCGATGCAGGACTTTCAGTCCTGGGATGGGCCGGAGGGCATGGATGCCTCCCCACCCACCACAGCGCATGGACATGAACCCGGGGGGCCTCAGAGGTGGCCTTTCACAGCCCACCCTCCAACAGAAGAGGATGTGTGGGTGACAAGACACGACAGTCACTTGTTCCTCTGTCCCTTGGTGCCGCTTATGTCCCTTTTCACTGAGCCTGAAACAGATCTCCCAACAATGAGGAACCTCTGAAGCATGATGGTCAGAACAGGGAGACCGTCTCCAGGTAACAAAGGGACTCCACGATGCAGAAACCTGGCCTCGAAGTCTCTTCAGCCCCATCCAGCTATGCCCTGATAGACATGGACTCACTTCCCGGTAACCCTCCCATTATCTAACACCAACGAAAACAGCCTAACTCCCAACACACGCAAAACACCACACCCAGGAGCTATGTCACCGCCGCTATTTTTAGCACATGCCTCTTGTCCCTGGTGCTTTCAAACACAAAAGCTAGAAGGAAGGTCTAGAAGAAAGGCATACAGAATGATCTTCCTGATGTGAGCGGCAGGGCCGGGCCCTTTGGAATGCCTGGCTTGACAATGCCAAGGAGAAATAGGAAATGGGGAACCCACCGCACTGCTTCTTTACAGCAGAGCAAGTGACAGGCCAGTCCCTGAGAGTCCCAGGGTGGCCAGGGCTCCAACGCCAGGGCTCTTTGCATTAACTTGTACCCATGGAAAATGTTGAAGAAAGAAACAAAGACTTAAGGAAAAAGGCTTGTGATGATTCCTGCCTGAGGGCCATCCTTCCCCTCCTTGACATGCTCTCTCTCCTCATCATTCCAGAGTCTGGACCTTTCTCATTCTCCTCCAGGCCTCAGGCTGCTTCCATTCCTAAGACAGCATCCTGGCCTCCACCCACGGTAAGCAAAGGTGCTCCCCACATCCACCAAGATGTGGCCCCAGCACCCTTCTCTGCCCCTCCCACCGGCTCCTCACTCCTGGCTTCATTTGCAGCCATGGCATCCGCAGCCATTTTCATTGTAGTCTATGCACTTAACCTAAGATCTAACCTCTTAACCCATTTTTATGGTTCCAAAAGGGTCTTCGCCAAGTGGACCTAACATTTTCCTGTGCATAACCTCTTTGGTTCAACGTTGGTTTCCACCTTTTCCCTTTTCCCTTGAAATGGAAAGAGCAGTACTGGAAACTATCTCGAGGTAAATTCATCCACAGACACAACAGTTCCACTCATTGAGTGCCTATGACATGGCCCATACTACATATTCAAGTTACTAATTTATTCCGCCTGGAACCGCTGTGAGGTGTTGGTATCCTCATAATTAGCATGCCCATCTTCTAGACAGGAATCTAGAGGAAACGGTGGATCAAAAGATCACGTGGCTTGACCAGGATCATGTAACCAACCTAGGCCTGTCATCTTTGGCCACCAAACCTGTTTGCTATTCTAAGAAATGTTCTGGAGCTCCTCAAACAAGTGTGCAGAGCCTGCGTTAAGTGCTGATTCTGGTCCAGTCTGCCTGAGAGGGGCCTGGGATCCTGCATTTGAGGAAAGCTCCTGGGTAATGCTGAGTAGCAAGGGTTCAGACAGCCAGTATTCCCAGCATTAACCAGGTCTGATCCTGCTTTAGTTTCCAAAAAGGGATCTATTCCTGATGGTAAGGCTACAGATAAAAGGTAATGCCTTTCAATATTTTTATTGTGGTAAACTACATATAACATACAATTTACCATCTTAACCATTCTTAAGAGTTACCTTCCACCCTGGCCAGGTCACTCAGCTGGTTAGAGCATAGTCCTGATATACCAAGGTTGCCAGTTCCATCCCTGGTCAGGGCACATACAAGAAGCAACCAATGAAAAATAGCCTCCTTCAGCCATCCTCCCTAATGCCAACATCTTTAATAATTAACAGCACAAGAGCACCACCAGGAGCTTGTTCAGAAATTACCTTGTGTGTGTGTGTGTGTGTGTGTGTGTGCACGCACGCACGCACACGCTCACAGTTCTATGCCATTTTAACCCAGGTATAGCTCCCTGTTACCACCTCCACAATCTAGATTTAGGGCTGTTCCGCTCCCTCCTTTCCTGCTATCCTATTAGAGTAACTAATACCCCCTTCTTTCCCCAAAGCCTTAACTTAGGCAACCTCTAATTTGCTCTCCATCTCCACAATTGCATCATTTCAAGAATGTTACCAAATGAAATCATATAGTATATAATCCTTTGAAGTGCACCATTTTCACTCAGCTTAATTCTCTTGTCTTCCTCTATTTTCAAACCAACTTCATGTACCCTCCTTTGTCTCAGAAAATGTGCTGCTGTAAATGTATTTAATGGCCTGTACTGGGCACCTCCCATGAGCACTGCTTCTGACTCTTCAACAGCCTCCCTCCACATCCCCTGCCTACGCCTCTCAGCTGCACAGTCCCTCACCAGGTGTGGCCTCTCATTCAAGAGTTACATCTCAGAATCAGAGACCAGAGACAAATGCTCAGTTGTTCATCCCATCACATACCGACTTGGGATCTGAATATTCAGAGCTGACACAATATGCCTTTGGAAGCATATATTTGTTTTATGTTACTTTGAAATTGCTCTCAAATCCCACCACCCCAATCCAATTTTGCCGTCAACCTAACCATCACTTGCGACTTCATATCTACCCTAATTTCTGTATCTCTGATTTAGTATAAATAAGTAAAATCCACCTTCAACTGCCTTTCAAATTCAGAAATACTATTTAAAAATAGCCTCTTTCAAATTCTTTATGTACACACACACTGAATGACACCAAGGATTCTTAATATCCTACTTCATCTTAAAATCTAACCTCATTGTGCCTCGCTGATGTGGTTCAGTGGTTGAACATCGACCTATGAAGTAGGTGGTCATGGTTCAATTTCCCGTTGATAGCCCAGATTGTGGTCTCACTCCCCAGTGGGTGGGCGTGCAGTAGGTAGCCAACCAATTGATTTTCCCTCATCATTGATGTTTCTATCTCTCTCTCCCTTCCGCTTCCTCTCTGAAATCAATAAAAAACAAATCTTAAAATTTTTTTGTAAAATCTAAACTCATTGAACACACACGCACCAGAAGGCTACCTAAATTAGTTACTTCCCAATCATCTTGAATGAAACATATTTTAATAATTTATCTACATCCTTCTTATTCATTTAATTAAAGGGAAGTACATACTTGTTTTACATATATAACTGTTTTGACTTAACTTGGAAAAAATTATAGAATATTGTGTGGTTAGGATTTAGAATCACTGGCTCGGTGGGCTATAAAGTCTCAAGAAATATCAAAGAAGTATCACACAGATTATACTATCTGAACTAGGTTAAAATTTATTTTCATAGCCCTCGTTGGTTTGCTCAAGTGGATAGAGGTTCAGCCCATGGGCCTGCATGTACCTCGGTTGCAAGTCCCCCCGCCCGGTTGGGCTGCGTGCAGAAGGCAACCAATCGATGTGTCTCTCTCACATCGATGTTTCTCTCTGTCTCTCCCTCTTGCCTTCCACTCTCTAAAAATATCAACAGAAAAATATCCTCAGGTGAGGACTGATTTTTAAAAAATCATTTTAATAAAGCTTAAAGTATTTAAAATTTTTAAACATAATTCTAAATAAATTCTATGTCAAAAAGGAGAAAATCAAAATGTAAGTTAGTACAGGAGAATAATAAAATACTGCATGTCAAAACTTGTGGGAAAAGCAGAAGTGATTCTTTAAGAAAACATTATGGGCAGAATTAACCTGAAAGAAAAGAATAATAAAAAATAATAATAAAGGCATAAATTGATGACATAGGATAGAAAGAAACAGACCTAAAGCAAAAATTGAATAAAGTAGATTTTTAAAAATCTTTTCATATATATTTTTTATTGATTTTTTACAGAGAGGAAGGGAGAGGGATAGAGAGTTAGAAACATCGATGAGAGGAACATCGATAAGCTGCCTCCTGCACACCTCCTACTGGGGATGTGCCCACAACCAAGGTACATGCTCTTGACTAGAATCGAACCCAGGACCTTCCAGTCCGCAGGCCGATGCTCTATCCACTGAGCCAAACCGGTCAGAGCAAAACAGATTGTTTTAATAATATTTGTCACAAAAGAAAAACAGCACAATTTCAAAAAATAGGATATAATACAGTTATAGCAGACATTGAAAAACAGAACTATAAAAATGCCATCTACTAACCTTTAAATTTTAGAAAAAAATGGGACAGTGTCTTAGAAAAATAAAGGTTATTATGACAGACTCAGGAAGAAAGAGAAAATCTGAGTTATCCTGTAACTATTAAAGAGTTACTGACCTAAGGCTCTGCTAGGAAGGTTTGAATTTTAATCATTTGCAATCAGTTAAACAACACTTGCAGCTTTTCCTATATTGTAGCCCTATCTACTAGAAGTTATCATTCAAAATAGTTTTGAATAATAGCCTGCATATCATATTGATAGGAATGTTAGATGAATAACTAAGAGTCCAGAAAAGTTCATATAACCTATTATTGTTTTAGATTTTTATAACACCTCTCCTTTACAAGCATAGGATGGAAAAGAAATTGGATGTTCAAACCACCCCAAGCACTCCACCAAATATCTAGCTAGCCCATTTCTCAGATGTATCAAGGAGGCAAAGGTGGAAAGCTCAGAAGCCCCTGGGAAAGACCCATGTGGGTTTAAAGCAACATCGTGTTCTAAAACACAGCTCTCCCGAGACTCTGAGCCCCACTTTCTTCAACTACAAAGTGATGGGGCCAGTGACCCCTATAACCCCTCCCACCTCCAAAATCCAGGGACTGTGGTCCTTTCAAACGTCTGAAACCTTCATCCACACAAACACACAAAAAGCAGCGTTTCGTGTAACCTTCCCGTCAAAACTAAAACGGCTGTGGGAGCAGCTGCTTGTTGATGCTGGATGATTGGCACAGGGAGGATCTTGGTGCCCCCTACTCACTCCAGTATCTAGCATTTTCCTTAATAAAAATAAGTTTTAAACGAATAAACAAACACGTGGTTAGTGAATAACATCCTACACAAACAAAAGCAAATTCACACTTAAGAGGATAAATCTGGACTTGGCTTTGTGACTTGCTTCAGCTCTACTTGTCTTGGAACCCTGAGCCTGCCATGGAGAATGAGCCCAGGCCAGGCTGCTGGAGGATGAGTGGCCACATGGAGCAGTGACCCCAACCAAACCCTTCCTGGTCCTGCCACCCGCAGCTGACCTCAGCTGAATGCAAGTCCAGCAGGGTCAGCTGAGCTGGGCCACACTTAACTTAGACAAATGTTTGCTGTTGTATAGAACATTAGTGAGGTTTCAGTTACTTGTTATGCAGCATTGCTGTGGCCACAGGTAACTGATAGACTTATATGAAAACACAAGGGATACTTTTTTATGATCCATAATAATTAAAGTGTAATAAGCTAATTAAATGGGACATTCCGGACAACCTTCCAGCCGGTGCTCCAAGGGAAGCCCGGATCCGGGTGCCTGAGGGAAGCTGGTGCCAGCAGCCAGGGGAAGGAAGGCCTACTCTTGCATGAATTTCATGCTTTGGGCCTCTAGTATAATGATAAATATAGATTATACAGTTGTCCAAACCCATGGAATGTACAACATCAAGAGCGAACCACAATGCAAACTATGGACTTAGGTTGATAATGACACGTCAATGTAGATTCAAATGTACCACTGGTGGGGATGCTGAGAATAGGAGAGGTTGTCTGTGTGAGGGCAGGGTATATAGGAAATCTGTGTACTTTCCCCTCAATTTTTCTGTGAACTTAAAACTGCTCTAAAAAAAAATAAGTTTTTTAAAAGCACTCACACACACACACACACACACACACACACAGCGGCCTTTCCATTACTACCAGGTCCAGAGCACCCCCAGCATGGTCAGTGGAGGAGGAAGAGGCAGGCATCTGTCAGCCTGCCCACCGATCCCAGGTTTTCCAGGCTCTCTTCAGCTGACATACTTTTCCGCACCAGCCCCTGGGGCCCCTTTCTCCCTTCCCACCCCCTTTCTCTGTGATTGATGGCCCTCAACATACGTATTGGAAGCCTAACTTTGTCTGCTCACTAGTGCACATGCAGACCATCAAGACTGAGGCCTGGAAAATGCGGAAGGGCCGGGTATGAACTCCAAAAACTTGGTTCTCATTTTAGGGAAAAGTTTCTACATCTCCTGTAGCCTTCAAAACACCAACAACAATCAAATGTGTCTGTCAAGATAAAGGTCCCGATCATCACTACGAATCAACCAAGCATGGAAACGCTTTAAGTGTAAAGGGAGACACCCCCATACTAGGTGTGTGATGAGCTAGTCGAAAGAGCAAAGGGGTGCAGGGACCTACAAAAGTGTCACAGAGACCCTGGGACCTACACATGCCTGAGTAAGAATGACACCAAGAAAGGAGTGCAATGTTCTCAACGTAGCATGATTGCCTAGTTTGGTTCCAGAGCTTTCCGACATTCCTTCGGAAATGAAGACAGTACATACGCTTCCCTTGGCTGCAGAGCTGTCTCCAGAGCCGTCACCGTAAAGGTGAGCCTCTGGAGATGATAAGTAGAAGAGAAGAATTAAGAAAAAGAATCATGGCAGCTTTCACTGTCCCTACTTCCAAGGGAACAAAACAACCATAAATCTAAAAGACAGGGAGAGCACACTTTGACTGCTACTAGAGAATTATGGCACAAATATTTACATGTTGCATCTTAAATTATGCAATCCTTTTAGAGCAATAAATATTCTAGAAGCAAAATCGTGTCCTGAGCCACAGCCAGTGTGCTCCCAATCTCGGGAGCCAGGAAAGAACATATATCCTTAAGAAAAACACATGTGACCCTTAGTTACTTGAATCCAATGAAACACCTGTCCGATAAGGCAGAGCTCCCTTCCTAACTGACCAGAGACCAGCAGCTCTACAAACACGGCCCAGAAAACCTTCCCAAGCCTTTAGACCCTTTCACAGGGGTCGCCCAAATGCGTCCTGCATATCAGATATTTACACTGCAATTCATAACAGGAGCAAAATTACAGTTACGAAGTAGCAACGAAAATAATTTTACGGTTGGGGGTCACAAAACATGAGGAACTGTATCAAAGGGTCGCGGCATTGAGAAGGTTGAGAACCACTGCTTTAGAGACATTTTTCCTCCAGGAAGCTGGCTGTGGGCTGCACCTGTGCGCTATAAATTCCGTATTCATGGAACTAACGACCCCTCTGCTCCAACCAAAGCTCTAGGGCTTTCTGTGAGGTTTTTACGGTCACTAACCCTAGTCACGTGTAGACCAGTCACAAAGGGCTCTTGTCTCAGGGCCTTCGCACTTGCCGGTCCCTCTTTTCCAGATATTGTCTCTATATCTTTACTTAAATGTCACCTAGTATCTCAAATAACCACCTTTGAACTCCGGGTGGCCCTTACCCAGCTCCAGGTGCTACTGGTTTAGATAGCGTAAGAGGAAAGACCTCCTTCATGAGAAGGTGACCCTCCCATAAGAACCTGAAGGCAGTGTGTGAGCGTCGCGTGTGGCCCCAAGGTTGGACACGCCAGTGCCTGCAACCAGTTTGTTTCCAGTTTCCTATTTCTTAGCCAGCCATTCTAGGCCGGCCCCTCATCACCTGGCCCAGGTCAGCCTCTCCAGCTTAAGCGCCCACATTCCCCTCTCTGTGCCTCACCACGACCAACCGCACTGCACCTGCCGGCCGTTGCCTCCAAAAGTCTCCCCTCGCAAGGCTTCCGGGGCTGTCCTCAGCTCCCTGCATCCAAGACACTTGTCCCTCGTACCTTTTCCCATCCTGCCTCTGGACTGGGCACAGCTGACAGAAGATAAGTGCTTTTACTTAGAAACTGGTGGGACCCTGTGCCTTGGGGTTTATCTCAGGGGGCAGGGAGGTTTGTCTCTAAGCATGGAGGAGCCCTCTGAGCTCTTCTCTCCTTATCTAAAAGGTTAAGACTCTCAAAGGCAGAGACTGGTTCATCTTCGAGTCTCCTAGTACCTAACATGTGTGCCTTGCACACAGTCAGTCTGCAGTGAACCCCTGCGCAGTGACTCAACTCCATGCGCCATAGGATCATGCATTTGCACATGGGACATTGTATCCTCTCGGTTTTTTCAGGAAGATGGCGACGGAGCAATAGCACCTAGAAGTCATGGGAAGATCAGAAGTTCTCTCCTGCCCTCCTCAGAGCACAGAACACAGGACTTGCGCCTTCTGACCAGGAGATGAAAGACCCCCAGAGTCATGTGGTTGGCAGGCCATATGTCATTTCTCCACCTGGATTTGGTGGGGAGCAGAGAGGAGGAGACACAACGCAGAGAAACAAAGGGCTCTTGACCCAGGGAAAAGCCAAGAGCACAAGCCTGGCCTGGCAGAAGACAAAACGAGTGGAGGATGCACTTCTCAGAGCAAGAAGGCAGTCCCTGCAGGTGAACCAGGGCCACGCCCAGTGCTGTGTGTTAGGGCACCTCAGGCTCACAGCCCCAGGACCTACTAGTATTTACAAGGAGAAAACAGATGCAGAGCCTCCGGAGGCTGGGCCAGCCTCTCCACCCCACTGCCCTCTCCTCACTCTATGTGGAGGGGGGGGGGGGCTTTCAAAAATTGCCCAGAAACTGGGTCTGAGAGGCCCACGCCCCCGGGCGTGTTTTCCATTATTCTCATTTGGTTCAGAGGCAGCCTTTTTCAAACTTTTATTTATTTATTTTTACCCCCAAAGCGAACATAATAAATCCGAGTCCAGTGGAGCCTCAGGGTTGAGGGCTAGGCAAGCCAGGCCCTGCCAGCGCCCCACCCCCCACTCCCCAGAGCCCACTGGAAACCCAGGGTTGCCCGGCCCAGCACAAGGGAGAGACCTACTCCGCCTCTGTTCTTCCCCATCCTGGTGGGCTTCAGGAACGAAGTCTTTGATATAAACATGTGAAAACTCACCCTGAGAAAGTGAAAGTAGAGCTGGAGAAAGAGACGCTCAAAACCCCAGTCCCTGCCAGCGAGGGCAGAGGGAGGGCTAGGGTATGGCACTGCCCCGTGTCCCAGCAGGACCAAGGCGATGCTGCCCGGTGGGCCCCACCTTGGCCCCTGCAGCCCTAGGGAACGTGGGGCCGGTGTTCCAACAAGCACAGACCCTGCCCCAGCTCATGTTGGACACCTCCGTGTGCCACTCCCAGCTCCTCCTGCTAAAGCTCTACCCAGACCACAGGAGACAAAGCTCCCTCCCCCGCTCCCACCACACTCCCCCTTCCTGAGATAAGCCAAAGGCACGGGGTGGAAGCACCCGTCTTCCCTCAGCTGCGGCCCCCCAGCGCAAGCACCTGCACTCCTGATCTGTGCCAAGCTGACTCTGGCCATCCCATCCCTCGGGACCTGGAATGTGACCAGCCGGTGCATCTGCGGCGCGTCCCCACAGCACAGACAGGCGGGCACGTGGCCACGCTGGTCACCCCGTGGTTTTTCCCTCCCAGTGCTTGGTGGGTGGTGTTGGGCGAGCCAGAGCTCAAGTCTGTGCAAGCCAACTTTTTCTTTCCTTTTCTTACCGTTTCTTGCCGGCGGCGCTGAGTCTTGACCCTTCTAACGGACACATGCCCAGTGCCTCTCTCCCCACCGCCGGCCCCGCCGGCCTTACCCCTTGGGTGCCAGCCCCGGTGCTGCGGTCCCCAGGCGGGGAGACGAAAGAGGAAGGGGTGGGGGGGGACGAGGTCGGGAGATGGCCGGGGCTAGTGGCAGTGACCCTGGGCGACACCAACTCGGAGATGGCTCCGTGGGCGCTGGGAGGAAACGGACGGTCGGAGGGGACCCGAGTGAAAGAAGGCAAGGAGAGGCTTCCGAGCCGCTCCGGCGCAAGCCCAGCGGGGACTCGGGGCCCAGGGGACCCCGGGGGCGGGGACGCGGGGTCGGTGCGGCTCCCGCGGGGACGGGACCTCGGACGAGTCGCACTCCCCCGCCCCCGCCGAGGACGGGCAGACACCCGGGCTCCACCCGAGAGCGAGGAAAGGGCGCTCTTCGCAGCGGCCAAGTCTCTGGGGGACCCGGGCAGAGTCGGGATCCGCGTGGTGCGGGGCATGGGGGGGAGGGGGCCGGGGAAGGAGGCCCGAACCTGCGCAGACGCCCGCTTACCCGGCCGTTAGGGTCGGTCTCCTGCACCTCCTCCACGCGCGGACCGCGCCGCACCAGCGCCTTCAGCAGCCCCACGTCGTTGGCGCAGGCGGCGCGCAGGAGGGTCGCCGCCTCCGGGACGCCCTCGGAGACTGCCTCCGGGATGCTGTCCGCGCTCGGGGCGCCCTGCTTCTCTGGGCTCGGGGAATGGTAGAAGGAGTCGTCCGAGGAGACGCTGCGGGTGTCGGGCAGACGCGAGAAGTCCTCGTACTCCTCGTAGTCGGCGGGGTCCTCCCGGGCCTTGTCAGCCCGCGGTGGGGACGGCGGCTGCGAAGACACGCAGAGCGCCCCGCCGCCCTCCGGCCCGGGCCCGGCCAGCAGCACCATGCCGTCGGCCGGGGCGCGGGCCGGGGGCCAGGGCGCAGGGCTGGGCGACGGGGACTCGGGACGCGCTCCGAGGTCTCCGCCCCTGGTCCCCGGCGGCTCCCGAGAAGCAGGGCGCCGCGCGTCCCGGGCCGGCGGAAGCGAGCGGCGGGCGGCTGCCGGCGGAGCGTCACCCGAGGCTGGAGAGAACCCCCGGGGGGCGGGGCGCGGGGGCTTTCCCGGCGCCGGGGGCGGGCGCGGGCCGGGGCGCGCGGGGGGCGGGGGGAGGCACGCGGGGGCGGCGCGCCCCCCTCTCCCCTGCCCCGCGGTCGGTTTCCGACAAAAGTTCGGACCCGAGGCTTCTCGCGGCGCCGGGACCGAGAGCCGCTAGCGCTGGAGAGCCGGAGCCGTCGCTGGAGAGCCGCGCCGCGCCCCTCCGGAGGCCGCCGGGGAGGGAGAGGCCGCCGGGGAGGCCCCGGGTCGCCGCTCGCCGAGCCCGCGTTGCGCGTCGGGAACATCCACACCCGGAGGCCGGCGCCGCCCGCAGCGGGCGGGGCAGTTACTCGGCGTCGGAAGCCGGGAACCCGAGCGTCCTCCCCCGGAGTCGAGGCTTCGGGGCCATCTCCCTTCCCGGGTTAAGGCCGGGGAACTCGGGGGGCGCACGGGGCACCATGGGCTAGTCGTTGCCGCGCGGTGGTGGGGAGAGGAAAGTTCACGGCGGGGGCCGGGGCCGGGGATGCGCCGCGGAACGTGCCCCTCGGAACCGGGAGCTCCGGCTGCCACGGCGCAGTCCCAACTCGGAGGAGAAGGTCCGCGGAGTCCCCAGGTCGCGCAGGCCCCCCGGACCACTTGTGGTTGGCACCTCGCTCCTGAAAGATCGGCGTGTCCACGTGCCTGGGGGGTGGGGAGGGGGTGTTTGCGTGCGAAGGGTCTGCTACCCGCCAGCGCTGTGACGGTCCCCTCCCCACCCCGGCCCGGCGTCCCCGCGCTCGGGACTGGAAGTCCAGGAGGATGAACTGGGCGAGGCTGCAACGGGGAGCTGGCTCCTCGGTGCCTCTGGCTGGAGCGGGGCTTCTCCCCGTCGGTCCCTGAGCTGGGGTGGCGATGTGCCGCGGGGACCCCCTGACCTGCGGGCCAGATCCTCGTGGAAAGACTGTGCGTGGAGGCGCGGTGGTGAGGGCACGCCCGAGCCTGGACTGGGGATGCTGGATCTCTGATGGCAGGAAACGTCGCGGGTCCGTCCAGGAGGCGAGGAGGAATGCACAGGGAAAGCACCGTCCCTCTTTCTGTCCCCTCTCCCTCTTTCCTTCCTATTTACCCGCCGCCCTTGATAGCAGGCCCACCCGCTGCCAACCCTTGGACCCAAAGGGACACAGAACCGGGCCTCTTGGGACAAACGAGGAGGAACGTAGGCCTGAGTGGGCAAGCTGAGGGGCACAGTGGGATAGCCGACCAAAAATATACCCCATGCCGGGGGTAGAGGATGCTAGGAGTGCGCTGCAGGCCTCTGCGGCCTCTGGCTCTACTTGGCGCCAGACCGGCCCAGCGTGATTATCACTCGGGCCTCCAGTGTCCCCCGGGGCCGGCCCAGAGCCTGGCATCCGCAGGGCTCAGGAGGACGGCGATTTCTTGTGAAAACACTTCCATACCGGAGCGCACCCCGAGCTGGAGGTGAACTTGGGCGCACTGGCTTCCTGCTGTACTTGGGCTTTCTTTCCGAAGCCAGAAATAGCCCTAAGCATGGTTTGCTTTTTATACTTTTTTTCTGTAACGGACCACATTTGCATAAATTCCCACTGGGAATTTCCCCCTTTCAAGGTTGACCGCGGTTTTAGCATTTCCAGAGGCTTGTTAATGAAGTCAGGGGATTTACCGAGTGAAGTGCCCCCTCTCAGGGCACCATGGGGTTTGCTACCCTCCCCCTTCCCTCCCAGCCAGCCACGCTCAGTGTGGCCTCAGTGGGCACTGCCCAGCTCCTTGGTCATCTTCGCCCAGTCATAAAGCAAAGGGATTCGTGCTCTATATTCAGGGTGCACCGCTTCCTCCTTTCCTTCTTAGAAATTCGAGTCCAAATGTGGTTTTCCTGTTAAAGATAAACTTCTGGAACAGTCCTCTCCAAACAAGAGCTAGCGGTTTGTGAGGGATCCGACTCCAAACCCAAGCTGATCACTGTCCTCCTTTAGAAATGCACTTAGTGGCCACACCCAACCACCTCCCCAGCACCCTGTGACACCAGAGACTCAAGAGGCCTCGAAGTTCATACCTCAGACCACTTTCTCAAGCACCCCGTTATTTTTACCACAAAGACAATAGAGTTTCAACCTTGCTAAAAGAACACAAAAGCGGGCATATGCGGTAAAGTCCGCATTTATTCATGATGCGTACAAAATCTATATAGGAGGGAAAAGTAACTTGTCCAAATTGCCAAAACACTCCGGATAACTGTTTTTAATGGATTTTTATTGATTTCAGAAAGGAAGAGAGAGCTAGAAACATCACTGTAACAGGGAATCATTGATTGGCTGCCTCCTGTATTCCCCCTACTTGGGTTCGAGCCCACAACCCGGGCATGTGCCCCAACCGAGAATCGAACCATAATGTCCTGGTCCATCAATCAACCCTCAACCATTGAGCCACGCAGGCTGGGCTCAGGATAACTTTTAAATCAATAAAATTTTGAAAAACTGTATTTTGTCCAAGAATATTTAGTTTTAATGAATAATTTTAATGATTGTTAAAAGTCTCATATATATCACCTACACAATTTGTTGATTTCGTTGAAAAATTTGTCTGTGGGCCATTTAAAAAAATTCACTACTTCAGTTACATTTTTGGAGCAAGCCACTTAACTGTACTTACTACCTATAACTGTACTTACTACCTATAACTGTACTTACTACCTATTTCAGAATTATAAGCAGCAGTTTTAAGAACTGAAAAGTGAACACCCCTGTAGTGGTGACCCCCCCAAACTTTGTTTGGAAAGCGAAGTGGAGCAAATCCAAGCCTACCCTACTATAAATACCAGGGTCCCACCTCCTGGGCTAGAGTGAGAATTGAATGGGAGGGTGATTTTAAACCTTTGCACGCAGTTTGGAATTTAGCACACCATAAGTGTTAACTTCCGTTATTATTAAAATTAAAGTACCCATTCACCTTGATGACATACTAGTAAACTGTTCTTGCAGAAGCTGCTTCACCAGATTTGTTTTCCTATTTGCAGAGGACAGTAGCCCTTATGAGGTGACTGAAAAATGCCTTTCATTTTTTCTGTACGGAAGGCCATGTGTCTTGGGATACAGAGCAGACTACTATCAGAACTGGTTTCCAATTATGGCTCTACACTGCTGAGCTACAACCGTAACAGTAAGTCTATTGCTATGGGTTATACCTGTATTTATCTCACCAATCACCTACTCTTGATATTTAGGCTATTTCCAGCATTTTCTTACTGTACACACTATCCAGGTATTTCCTTAGAAGAAATACCCATGTCAAATGGCCTGAACTTTTTAAACTCCAGTATTTTCTTCATTGCTGTATTCAAATGGTAACCCAAAATCTTGGGGGAAGAAACTCAAGAAATATATAAAAACTGTTCTGAGGAAAAGAGACATGAATCAATGGAGAGAGCCCTACCATCGATGTTTCATTTTCTCGCTCCCACTTACCCTCAGAAAATCATTCTTCAAGGATGGAGTTTGGGGATGCTTATTACGTTGTGAGATTTGCAGCAGGCTGCTGCAGCTCTCCTGGTCCCTACAGAAGAAATTAGAAGTGAGTACTCCAGTTTTAAAACAGTTCTAAGTAGAACAAAATTATTTGACCTGGAGTTTTTGCAAATTTTCCTGAGTTGATTGCAAAAGGTGGAAGCAGCCTAGAGCATCCTGAAGTCAGTCTACAGAATTGCTGGTCAATTTACCTGTCTGATCTCTTTAGAAATACAATTAATGTGTCTGTGTATATTTTTGGATCTCCCCATTAAAGAGATTAGCTGCCTTAGGCCCCAACTCAATTCACTTGACAGCAACTAGATCCCTGGCGGTGTAATCTGATTTGATGTAACCATTCAAGAACTTCATTTTCTTTTAGGGAGGATTTCTGCCTTCCTGGCTAAGTATTTTGGAAGGAGTATATGCATGTGTGCACCTAACTGCCAACTCTTCTGCCTTTTTCTTGCTTTTGACAGAATTCACAATAATGGGAGCACTATTATAACTAGAGAACCCATGTTTACTCCAAGGTCAAAACGCCTTGAGTCCTCATCAGAATAAAGGTGGTTGGTTTTTTAAGACCCCTCTAGGGAATCATTCGTGATGTGAAGCTGTTAAAAGACCTACTCAGCAGAAGGCTTCTCTATTACCTGGTCTCTCACCCCAAGTACAGGGCACCCCTTTTCCCCTTCACTGCCCCTTTGTCCATGTTCTTATTACCCTGGTTTCCAATTTATCTATTTTATTTTACTTTATTTTATTTTGTGAAACTATCTTCCTTCTTATAACCTGAAAGTTCAAATACAAGAACCAGGTCTTATTAGGGTTCTTTAATTCCCAGGACCTAGGAGGACAGCTTAACCATCTCAGTTGAGCCTCCACACATCCCTGATAAAGGAAGGAGAAGGCACGGCCTGCTGGACCGGGCCCCCGCTGTCTCTCAGAACTTCGGGATTTACAGAAGAAGATCAAGCACAGGTAAACCCGGAGCCCTCCTCCTGGAGACTCTGATGCCCCCCTAGGCTCCCTCCCCGCAACCCCCTCAGAGTCCTCACATCACTGCCTGGCACTTGTCCTCTGAGATCAGCAGCCTCACTGAGATCTCCACCTTAAAGCAGGCTCTGCTGCCCCAAACCCTCCTACACACACACACCTGCACCCATCTTGTCTTCACAGCCAAACCTTCTGCAAGAAAGACCTCCCTTAATAACTTCACTTTCCATCCTTCATTTACTTATTTTAAAAAATATGTGTGTGTGTGTGGGGGGGGGGGGTTAAGTTACAAAACTAGTACATGCTTCTTGGACAAACCGCCAAAAGCCCTCAGTCTGTAAGGTGAGAAGGCCATGTCTCCCCTCGCTATCTTCCCTGTTGCTCCTTGAATCTCTGTCATCTGCTTCTTCACACCCTCGCCACTGCCTCTCCCAGGGTCTGCGGAAGCTTCTTTCCTATTGCATTCAATGGACATCTCCAGCCCTGAGCCACATCCTCTGCCTGAGCAGTGACCATCTGCAGGAGACACAGACACAGTCCATAGGACTCATCCTGGCTGCCTGGGTTATAACCACCCAGCTCTTCAGTGCAGAGCTGAAAGCTGGGACTCCCCCCCCCCACTGCCCCCCACACCCTGTCCTATATTCCATACCCTTAGGCCCTAAGGTTTCAGGAGGGAAAGGAGGTGGGATTTCTGCCCCCACAAACTGCAGAGGGGCAAGGCTGAAGGCCTGTGAACTAGACTGAATTTCCAGAACAGAGACCATGCTGGGCTGTGGGCTACCTCAGCAGGTGGTCCCAACTATGCTCAGGAAACACTCCTGAACAAATCAATGGAGGAGACGCCTGAGCAATCCCAGCTTCCTCGTGAACCTAAATCTAAAGCACCCTGCCCGTCCTACTCAGCCTGAGAGCCATTAGCTCATAAGTCCTGAAGACCAGCCTGGCACAGAGTTTGTGGGAACTGTATCCACCCTTTACGACACAACCATGGCTGAGACAACAGTTACTCTTTTATTGACACGTATTTTAGCACTTGAACATGACTGCCTCTGGTTCCATGCCTGTACGGGTACAGATTCTCAACAAGTCACCAGAACATTTTGGCATTTTATTTTTGGACCAAAAATACTCCCAGATGCACAATCCATGTCTCAATATGTACATTTTATCACAGACTTCCTCCACAGAATCCTCCCCCGTCCCCCCGTGACTCATGCCCACGTTCTCTGCAGTGGCAGCTGCCTCTGAGTCCCGCTCAGCAGACTGCGAAGAGGCTTCAGGCATCACCTCCCCTTTGTAACCTGGCTTCCAGTTTCTTCTCTCTCAACACAGACCTCTTCCCCTCCCATCCCTCATAGACATTCTCCTCGACAGTGCTTTTGAATAAAGTATTAATTTCATGGAGGGATAGGAAAGCATTTCAGCACAGCCCTGCTCTGAAAAGCTGGCAGGTACCCTCAGTGATGAGACGCCTGTGCCTGCCCACGTGCTCATGAGCGTCCCGAGAGCTGCCAACCATTGGAGCTACAGACCACTCCAATCAGAAGGTTTGAACAATGTCACTGCACACAGCAGGAGATCAGTAAAGTTCTCAAATTTAGACAGTGACACAGAAAGAACACCTCTGTTGAGGGGAGCAGCCAGACCAGAGTCTTTATGACCCAAAACATGAGGCCTTTTAGATGGACAGTGGCTCTAGCTGGCTGTTTGAATGTGTTGGCAGTAGGACCTGAAGAACATGTAAAAGTCAATATTTCAACTCATTTCAGCTCTCATTCAAGCCTAATGATATGTGTACATCGGGGTGCAGTCAAGGCTACCCAGATCATTGTTGTCTTGTCACTGTGGACCCCAAGAAGAAAGATTTGTTTGATGTGAACCCTGAGCAAGAATTTATCTTCTGAGATGACCTCCCAACGATCAACTGAGAGTCAAAAGTCTTTAATAGGAGTCTAGTGGCCATTTGCTGACGGGGTTCCTCGCACACTCCCTATACCAGGAAGAACCTCGGGCTGCACTCTCAGCTTCCCACACTCTGCCCCACGTGTGCTACCAACCAACTTAGACCTGCCCTCTCCCATCAGAACTGCACGATCTAAATACCTCACTTTTATAAATAGGACCTAATTGGAAACCTGGGTGGGAACTTTCACTGTACAAGGTGGCCTCCCTTTTGTCTTGGGGGAACACAATTAACGTGGTTACCCAAATCTGTGTCTCCCAGACTGTAGCTCCATAAGTTTTAGTGCCGAACTGGCTGCAGAGGCCTGAGAATCACAGCAGTTTGACTTCTAATATTCCCCAGCTCTCTATTCTATACTAGGAGCCCGGTGCACAATATATTGTGCTCTTGGGGGGTCCTTCAGCCCGGCCTGTACCCGCCCAACCTGCGGCCTGCCACTCACCCATCCTTCCCCGCCCACCTCACACACACCACCTGCCTCTGGTTCCATGCCTGTACGGGTACAGATTCTCAACAAGTCACCAGAACATTTTGGCCCGTCACCTGCCCCACACACCCCGCTCACCCAACCGCCTGCACTGCACCCGCCTCCAAGGCTGCCGGCCTCCATCTTGGCTGAGTTAATTTGTATATAGCTACTCTGATTGGCTGGTGGGTGTGGCTTAGGCATCCCCTAGAAATGGTCAATTTCAATATTACGCTTTTATTAGAGTAGATAGCTCTCCTGCTTACCATGTCACTCTCCATTCTCTTTGAGCCCCAGATTTTTGGGCCCAAATAGCCCTTCCTTAGATTTGTAACCAAACAGGAACTTCAGTTCCTTAATACAACTTTTTCATTAAGGAAAAAGCTAGCTATGTCCAGTCTAATAGCACCATGAAATACTGTACATCTGTTGCAGAAAGACCAAAAAACTAAGCGATGCTTTGAAGAGGTGGAGAAATCACAGTTTTAATAATGCGTGGTCTCTGGTGTTATCCGAAATCCCAAGAACCTTGCTTTATAACTGCCCCTTGAGTTCATTGATTTGCAAATATACTCCCTCCCGCCAAGGCCCTGAAGGGAGAATTCTTTTTATCTACCCTTCCCCCAGGTGTGCTTAGGTTCAGGGCTCAAAACAAAGCCCCCTGCCTTACCCAGGACAGGGTTTTGTTTGGTTTAATGGCCTAACATTCCTTGCAAAACCAGTCTTCCTCCTCACATCCACTCCCTCAGTCATTAAGACCTTAAGACATTAGGTTCTGGTCAGAGTCAAACGGTCTTAAGAATAAAGCCTCTGGTCCGTTGATCAGAGGAACAGAGTTTCAGTCAAATTAAAAATAACATCTTGGCCTTGGTTGTGTTTCAGTCCCAGGCCCACGAAAACAGAATGACCTTCCAACCACAACCTCAGGAAACTAGACAGGATGTGATGGCTGACATCAGGACCTGCATAATGATCAATGCCTTCCTACCCAGGCCCCAACCTATCAGTGGAGCCCATGACCCCAACTGCTTCAGTCACCATGATTAATCGATTTTTTTTCCTGTACACAGTCTGCCCCTGTACGGGCCATCGGGGAGCCAAGTCTGAAAGCACTAGCTTACCTGTGTCTCGGCTTGGCACCATTCTCTTAATAAACCCTATTGTCTTTGCTGCAAACTCCTCTTCCCATTTCATTGGGCTTTGATGTGTACAAGCAAACGGACCTCTTTAGTCCAATAACTGACTATCAGAGGAATGAGACCAACTCATTCTCCATGTGGCTCAGATCATCTACCCTGAGAAGAAGAGTGATTTCTGGACTGTGTCAGTCTACTTTTTAAGAGGTTTTCCCCAAGTCCCCAAAATGTCTCAAAGTGAACTTAGTTTCTCTCTTCCTCAAACCAGGCCTCTCAGGGCTCTGGCGTTCTCTCAGCACCTCTTATCTGCCCCCCATCTTTACTTTTCAAACTTCCCAGACTTCAGGGTGCCTTCATTGGAACACTGTTAATTAAGTATTCATCGAATTCCACCAGCAAAAATACATGACTATATCCTTACACCATCAAATCACAAGCGTGCCCCACCACCATCCAGTATACAAATGCAGAGAGCTCTCAAATAAAGCATGACTGTGTCTTTGTAAGGACTGCCAGTAATGTTTACTTGCCAATCGTTCACCCTTATGGTCATCTGTGAACATTTGCCACTCAACAGCAGCAAGCACTAAAAGGTAAAATAAAATGTTGGCATAAATGACCCTTGAAATAGCGATGTAGGCTTCTCCACATCTGGCACTTTTCTGTGAATTTGGAAAAGACAACATTTGTTTTGTTCCATCTGAGGGGATTCAGGCAGCTTCCTGGGCCACACATTTCTCACCAAGAGGCAGACTCTTAGTGGATCTGTGGGCCTTTTGACTTTGCCCCTAGGCCATGCCAAATTCCCAATCCTTCATTCCCTTCTTTTCACCCAGCATCAGACCCTCAGGTTCTGTTTTCCTTCCCTTTCTCAGGAAAATTCTATGAGATCTCACCTACATTCCTCTCTGCCTCCAGGCCTTACCCCTGACCTGCCATCACCCACAGCCAGCTAACCTCTTCTCTGGAGTCAGGCCTACGATTCCACTCCTTGGCACTATCACCCAGGCTACTGAATATTGCCCTGGACAGTAATGTCTGTTAACAAAGAACTTCCTAAAAACATGGGTGTGGTCTCCACACTCAGGGGTTCTTAGACCTAGTCAGAAATTCTGGTACCTGCTCTTGGTTCTTGCCGTTCTAGATGCTTGACACTTTTACCTCCTCCCACCCCACTTGATCTTAGCAGGCAACCTGACTCCAATGTCAGTGGTCCACAGGGCCCTTCTCTCTGTGTCCATCCTCCCTGGCCATCTCATCCTATCCCTGGCCTTCCTCACATGCAGAGTTACTGAGTTAAGCTCTAAGGGCACAATCAGACAGCGCCCTCGATAACACTACCCGGAGGTCCTTTGCTTAAAGCGTTTTAGAAAATCAGTTCTTTTTAGCTTGGGTAAGATACAACTTCTCTAAGGCTAAATATCTCTCTCTAGGAGTAGCAACATCCACCTTACAAAGTTGTAAGAGGTTTTGAAAAACAACATATGGGAAATTTTTAACATGGAACCCGTAATTGAATAAGCACTTGATGAATATTAGAGGCCCGGTGCATAGATTCGTGCATGGGAGGAGGGGTCCCTCAGCCTGGCTGGTGCCCTCTCGCAACCTGGGACCCCTCAGGGTATGTCTGACTGCCGCAGGGAATTGGGCTTAACCCGGCAGTCGGACATCTCCTGAGGGATGTAGCAGTGCACCAAGCCGCAGGCAGCCAGGGAGGAGCCTGAGCCAGGCCAGGCGCCTCACTGCTCATGCTCATCCTGGCCTGCTGCATCTGCTGCCGCTGCTCAGTAGCACTGCTGCGGAGTCGGGAGAGGCTGCTGCAGCTGTACTCGCCACCTGTGAGTCCAGCTTCTGGCTGAGTGGTGCTCCCCCTGTGGGAGCACATTGACAAGGGGGCAGCTCCTGAGATGAATGTCTTCCTCCTGGTGGTCAGTGTTTGTCATAGTAACTGGTCAACTGGTTGACCAGTCTTTTGGATCACTCGGTCATAATGGTCACTTAGGCTTTTATATATAGACTAGAGACCAGGTGCACAAAATTTGTGCAATGGAGGTGGGGTATCCCTCAGCCCAGCCTGCACCCTCTCCAATCTGGGACCCCTTGGGGGATGTCTGACTGCCCTAAACCAGCAGTTGGACAGCCCTCTCACAATCCAAGACTGCTGGCTCCTAACCACTCACCTGCCTGCCAGTCTGATCACTCCCTAACTGCTCCCCTGCCAGCCTGATTGACACCTAACTGCTCCCTTGCCAGCTTGACCCAACTGCCCTCCCCTGTAGGCCTGGTCTCCCCCAACTGCCTTCCCTGCAGGCCTGGTCACTCTCAGTTGCCCTCCCTTGCCAGCCACCTTGTGACAATATGGGGGGAAGCCATCTTGTGATGATGAGAGTGTGTGAGGGTCAATTTTCATATTATCTCTTTATTATATAGGATTGGCACTCAGTAAATGTTTGTGGAAGAAAGGCTAAACCCAGAGTCCCAGCTCTCTTCCTACATCAGAAATTCCTTTAATCTCTGTGTCTGTGGCTCCTCCCTTACCAAAGGCATCCTGGGAACCCTCTACTAGAGCCCATCCTCCTCTCCCACCTTCCACTGCCAATGAATTTCTGCCTCCATCCACCCAGTAGTATGAGGGGGCAGGGGCCCCTCTAGTTCCAGATCTCTCCTGCCCTGGAATTCAGGACTGTTTCCAGTACTACTCACGGTTCAGGCATTTCTTATTGGCTCAGGAGCTAAACAATTACTCATACCATTGTTTATCCCAAATTCCCCTTGGCCATGTTCCTGACTGGGGAATGCCTACCCTGTGTATCCCTCGGACTTATTACGGAATATTTTAACCCAAAGAATGATGAAGAATGTGCCCAGGAGATCCAATCCCCAACAAGGCTTCTTCAGGGGCATTATTAACCCTCATGCCTATCTTCCACTTTTCTTGGCCAGTAGAACAGTGTTTCAGCCACTGTTTAACCTCTTTATGGTTCTGTTTCTCTGTAAAGATGGGAAGAGTAATGGTGCCTTCTTCATAGTTAGGTTAATGAGGATTAAATTAGCTAATTATGTAAAATGCTTAAAACAGAGGCTAGCACATAATAAGCATTAACAGAAGTGTTAGAATTGGCATTACTATTGTTGTTCTTTAGAAAACAAGTACATTGTTCTCCAGTGTAACTGTCTTGATGGATGTGTTGCAGTCCTCCTTTGCTCTGTATGGCCTCCAATTATACCAGATTCCTGTTGTGCCACAAGAATTTTTAAGACATGTATTACCTGACTATTTAGTCAGAGGCACTGCCCTCTTTCCCCTTAGATTGTCAAATTAAAAAATTAAAACAGCCAACACAATAGCCATCCGTGTGAATGAATCAAAATTATACCTATTGTTTTTGTCAGATCGACAAAAAAAAATTATTTTGGTGTGCCACATAATTTTAGTAATTAGTTTATGTGTGCCATGAGATGAAAAGAGTTGAAAATTGCAATTCTAAATGACTGACAAACAGCATTTTAACACACATCTTCATTCATAACCTGAGGACTGCCTATTTTAATATTTTGGTTTTACATTCATTTAAGAAAATCAACATAGATGAAATTCACAAAATAACTCCTGCTTCTTTGAGATTCATATTGGATCATTTCTTGTTAAGCACCTCTTCTTATGAAAGTACTAGAGGCCTGATGCATGAAAATGTGTGCAAGAGTAGGCTTTCTTCCCCTGGCTGTCGGCACTGGCTTCCCTTCGGCACCCGGGACCCAAGCTTTGCTCTGGCCCAGGCTTTTTCTGGAAGGACATCCAGAATAATGCCCATAAGGATGTTTGGTCTAATTAGCATATTACACTTTTATTATTACAGATTTGGCAAGAGAGGCTGGTAGAATATGGATAGCAGGTGTGTAAAAATTTGAAACATTGATTATCCTATTCTAACGTTATATTTGGAAAATTAAAAACATGTATTTATTTTATAATGCAAACTACAGAAGATAAATAAAAAGTCCCCTGAACGGTAGGAATAGGCAGAAAAATAAAGCAAGAAAGCCTTCAGTGGAAGCATACATTAAGGTAATGCATTATGTTATCCTGGGCTATAAAATCTAATTTGTTCTGCTGTGTCCTACTGCATGGTATATGAGCTTTCTGTTTAAATAAAAATATGCATATGTTTTAAAAATACCATTGAGTTTTATATATACTGTAATAAAGCATAAAAGTAGACAGCAGGGACGTCTTCTGTCTGCATCAGTTAGCATTTGTCCTTTACCCTGTACGGGTGGCATCAGATTGTTGTCAAGAAAGATGACGTAAATCTTCCCAGAATGTGTTGAAGTTAGGCCAAAGGCACGGTGCTTGGAAATCAAAGGTGGTCTTGAGGAGGAAGGCTGGTTCTGCAAGGCCATTAAACCAAACAAAGCCCTGTCCCCTGGTAGGTAAGGCGAGGGAGCCTTGTTTTTGAGCCCTGTATCTGGGGGAAGGGTAGATGAAAAGAATTCTCCCTTCAGGGCCTTGGGGGGAGGGAGTATATTTGCAAATCAATGAACTTGAGGGGCACCTATAAAGCAAGATTCTCGAGTGCTACCCCCACTCTGATTTGGATTAATCCCAGAGTCCAGACGTGTAATAAAGCTGTGATTTCTCCACCTCTTCAAAGCATCGCTTAGTTTTTGTGGTCTTTCTGCAACAGTCTCAGCCTTCCGAGTTTCAGACTCATCTGGGGGTTCAGACCAGCCACCACAGCCCTCACACTCCACGAGAGTGGGACCAAGTGTTTATGTCAAAACCTTTCATTTTGAGTTACCTTGTTTTTCTTTTGGGGTAGTTAAAAATGGAATCAAAATTTTTTGACAATGTCATATATGCATTCATGCCAAAAAGATGGTGTGTTTACTTTTCAGTATGTTGAAGTTCCAAAACTGTTGTGGAATTGACAGAAATTCTTGATTTAAATGATATTTTAGTCAAACTATTTTTAGAGCACTTTTTGTATGTTTATGTATGTTTTTCCTGCCTATAGGATGGGGCAGAATATCAGAAATCTACCAGGTGCTGAAGGTTTTGCATGAGTCAGCTTTTTCCATCAGCATGATTAAGACACAAGTAAAAGCCAGCCTTTCATGGTGAAGAAACTCGTGAAAATCTGCATTCGCCAACTGCCAAAGTTTCCTTTGGAGAAGAATCTAAGAAAAAAAAAAAAATCCAGATTGTTGTTTAAGCCAGTCCAATTTTCAATCAAATAATGATTACCTAAATTAGCTTAGGACATCAAGCTTCAAGTTTTGCAAAAACAAACAAACAAACAAACAAACAGATAAACAGTTTAGCACTCCTCTTTTCTCTGTTACTTGAGATAAACCAATTGAAGAAACTGAGCTTAATTTGACTAAGTACAATGGTTAAGATGCTGGCAGAAAAGAAATGTGGTTTTCTCAGGCCTCAGCGATCATCACAAAAGCTGATGGTGTTTTAGAAACCATGTGAAAATTCTTCAAAATACATTGGCCGATGGGAGAAAGGTATTGATGGGGTTGTGCCTGTGGTGCTCCAAACATGTTGGGTTTCGCAGGTACTGAGTGAAAAATCAAAGGAAGATACTCGCTTCTGCAGCTCGCTTTGCCATGCCTCATCAGTGGTACCTTTGAAAACTCTGCCTGGGAATTGATAAGAAAAACCTCAGCTAATGGTAATTATGAGAAAGGCTATTGTGGGTCAACCCACCTGCCTGCTATGTGTGAAGAGCTGAATGCTCACCAGAAGGTTCTGCTGCCCTGAGGTGTGTTGATTGACAAAGGGAAATAAGCATTCTTACCTGCAGCAAGAGGCAGTTTGTTTTTTTTTTGGAATTCAAAAAACACATGCAGCATTAAATGTCCTAAAATGATCTCTTTCACAAAGCTTTCCATATTCGACAGCTATATTTGAAAATTTAAATATAAACTTCCCCTTATTAAAATATTCAGAACCTAAATTAAATTGCTAGCATTCATTGTCTTTTTGTACATTTTTTCAATTTAAACTTTCAAAGACAGGGTTCTTAAAATGAATTTCATAGAAAAATAAGTGTGTGTCCAGTGTGGAACAGGCTGAATTTCGGGACTATTCCCTAAGTGCCACGCCTGGGAAATCTCATTCAGAGCTTATCAGGAAACTCCTTTCCCCTAACAGTCAATCTGTGCCGGAAAACATCTTCAAGAAGAAGTTTTACAGTTCAAGCTTTTGCCAAAGAAACTTCCAGAAAATCACTGCAGAGTTCCTTGTAGAAGGCACTGCTGAGCGTAGCTATGATGGTTCCCCCTTCCTAAGGGCAAGCAAATTTTCCCTGGGTGCACACCCTCTGCCCTGGGAAACCAGTGCTGGAGGGGGAGGCACCACCTCCAGTGTCAGTGATGGGGCTGCAGTTGCTCTTGCTCATCCGCACAGCACAGTACCCTGGGCACATCCTAATCCAGCGATGACGTTATGATGGAAGCAGGCCAATCAGTGACCCTCAAACTTCCCTGGGATTTGCAGACAGACCTCCTCTCCGTCTCCTACTGGATGTGAAGTGGGACAGGCCTCAGGATAAAACTCTCCATACGAAAGGTGGACAGCCAGGGTCCCTGCATCATCCATCTGAGTCATCATTGCACCCATCTTCTGGGGAATCTGCCGCCTCTGGACTCCCATCTGGAAGCCACTGCACCCCCTCTTTCATTGAAGCTGGATTGCTAATCACTTGCAACATAAGGAATCTTTGCTGCATCTGAATTTGGTGCCCAGAGGTGAGTGTGGCGAATCAAAAAAAAAACCTAAAATGCTGACCTACCTGGAGAACAGTGAGGACCCCTTTAGCCCAGTTTTGAAACTGGCAGTTCTTGCTACATGCTTGCAAAATGACGAATTAAGCTGTCTTCAATGACAGCTTAGGAAACAGGCCATGTATCCACCAAGACAGTATTAGGGGACTTGGTAGGAAATGTTCTGGAATATGGTGGCCAATTTTTATAGTCTTGTGTAAGGTTTGAAAAGAAAAAGCAAAAACCAAAAAAGGTGGCCACGAGAAGCCAGAGCCAACAATCCATCCCTGTTGCCATGACAGAGCCTTAACGGATACAGTCACTTTGGAGACTTTTTAGGCAAAATGTCTCACCTTAAAACAAGGGGGAAAGCATCCTTGTTGTGATCCCGCATTTGCCCACTGATATTTTATCTTTTTCCTTGTTATGAACTTTGAAAACAAAACAACCCAACAAACCAGATATTGGAAGGATCATGGTAACCTCCCTCCTGCCTTCCCTTTACGCAGGACAGATATCAGCTTCCAGCTCACTCAGTGTTTCTATGAGCTGACACTTTCTTAAATGTATGTTTAACAATAAAAAATTATTTTCTTCTCTTATTACCACTGCATTGATCTGTTTTTTACCATGTTATTTGCTTTTGAAATGCCCCGCTAACATTAAAGACAAGCATATAATTTTTTTTCTCAAAATGGGGATAGATTTTGAAGTTTGAGAATACTCTGTTGGAGCATCTGGAAACTGCTGGGGAAAATGGTCAAAGGGACCCCAACTGAAAATAATTGAAAGACTACAGAACCGAAATGTTTGACAGAGAAAGTAAGGAGGAATTTAATTTACCAAAAAAAAAAAAATCACTTTAACTTTTATAGAACTTGTCTGTTTTGAAAGGCAAAAGTAATTGAACTGATTTCCACTTGTAGCCTTCTTCCTGCCTAAGTTTTCAAAGCGTGTTTTGTCTAATGAGGATAATACGCGTACCTTGCTTTTCAGGAGCTCCAGGGAGCTCAAAGCCTTTTCCAGATATTGTCTCATTATTCTTGATTCTATCCCCAGATACTTTATGCACGCTATCCTGCATTTGTAAAAGGGTTAGGACTCAAAATGGAAATGACAATGACACCAAATCTCCTGCAGCTCTTTCTTTAAATGCCGTATGTAAATAGGTGTGTGGTGTATCCCTCTAGGCTCTTGCTTGCAAACAACAGAACTCCCACTGCAACTAAGTGAAGCAGAAAAGGAACTGATGAAAAGGCATAGATAGAATGGCTCACCAAAATGTCTGGGAGCCAGAGAGAGTCAGGTTCACAGGCCACCCCAAACCTCATTGCTGCAGGGACTTTTTTAATAGACTTTATTTTTAGAGCAGTTTTAGATTTATAGAAATACTGAGCAGACAGAACAGAGAGTTTCTATATATCCAGGACCCAGCTTCCCTGATTATTAACATCTAACAGTAGTGCGGTACATTTGTTAAAAACGATGAACCCAAATTGATCCCTTGTTATTAACTTGATTATTATAACGTCCCTAGACGGATCAGAGTTCCTCAGTGTTCGCCTAAAATGCATTTTCTGTTGCAGGTTCCCATCCAGGAACCTGCGTTTAGTTGTCATGTCTTCTTAGGCTTCTCTTGGTTGTGACAGTTTCTCAGATTCTCCTTGTTCTTAATGACCTTGACAGCCTTGAGGAAAATGTCAGGTATATTGTAGAATTTGCCTGATGCTTTTCTCATGATTAGATGAGGATGGTGACTTTGGGGAGGAAGACCATAGAGATAAATTCTATTTTCCTCACATCCTACCAAGGGTCCACTTACCAACATGACTTACCCTTGTTGATATTGACCTTGATCATTTGGCGGACGTAGCACTTGCCAGGTTTTTCCACTGTAATGTGACTGCCATCTCCTTTCCACTATGCACTGCCAGGTTTTTATTTAGTGTATTTCCTGAGTGGCAGATCAGAGAACTGCAGAGATAATGCGTCGTGATCACTAAGAACCCCAGGGACTGCTGGTCGTCCCCTGCTGCCTCCTCCCTGGAAGGTGGGCATCTTATCTCCCTCAGGCATGCATCCTCTACATCCCCACACAGTGCCCTGCACACAGTAGGCACTTGATAACTCTTTAAGGACTTTGAATAGAGTTGAGATTCACCTGATAGTTAATTAACTCGGCTGTGGGATGCTGGTAAGAAAGTGAGGGTAAAGGCTATGGAGGGGAGAGTGGCCGGGTCCGGGGGATCTGATCTTCACCTTGTCTCATCCTGAATTTTAAAGACCTACTTGGCAGAGGCTGACTCAGTCACATGGGTTTGGGGAGATTTTTTTCCTCCAAGTGGCAGAGGTTCTCCCAGGGCCTTCAAGTTAAGGGGTGGAATGTATTGTCACCGCAGTGTTATGTGACAGGATCTCCTGAAAGTTTAAGACCATGACATGTGGTTGGGTCAGGCCTGGGCAAAACTGGAACTGAGCATCCCGTGGGTCTAAGACATCGTGATCTGGACTCAGGGAGTTCTCTGCTAAAGGTTAGGCCACCTCTGTCTGGTCTCTCTGTGGCCGCCCCCTGGGCTGGCTACATTGCCCTCTACCCCATGTCCTTGATCTTGGTCCCCAAATCTTCCACTCACAGAACCCCAACAAGCCAGTGACCATCCTGGTCCCTCCTTTACCTGCAAATGATGCCTTTGACTTTACCTTCTGCTCTGACCTGATGAAATCTGGAAACTAGGACAAGGATTGGCCCAGAACTCTCCTTGCTGGTCAAGAATTTCTGTGCCAGTCCCTTTTGCAGGCTACTGTACGGATGTGTCTTAGGTTGGGAGTGCAGCCAACCTTGGCCAACTCAGCTGCGGCCCAGAGAGCAGCCAGCAGGCCTGGGAGTGGGGTAAGTTCCTTAGATGGGGCAATGGCACACCCAGTAGCAGGGTCTGAGTGTCACCGTAAAGGCATGGGAACAGGCTTGCCTAACTCGTAGCTGAAACACGGGTGGGAAGGAATCTCTGAGCAGCACAGTGGGGATCTACTGAGGTCCTGCCTGCAAATGCCTCACCTCCAGTCCTGTCCCCACTCAGTTTTCTGTATGTAAACATTAACTTCAGGGCAGCCTTATTCACCAGAGTAAGCTTTTATAAAGTTAACCGATGCTAATTGTCAACTTTCTCCAGACGGGGTTTTATCCGTCTATTTTTAAGTGAGTCGTTTTACTTGTTGAGGGGGTGGGGGAACACAAAGCAACCCTAACGTCACTGTTTACAGAGACTCCTTGGAGGTGGCACAGATGGAAAGCAATAAGTAACATGTGGATTCAATGGCATGCAGTGCATGGTGGCCTGGGGCTCTTCAGCGCCCACCCGCCTGTGCCTCAGCCTCAGCCTCCGTCACCCCCTTCCCTGCCAGAAGCCCCGCTGTGCAGTGTGGGCGGCGGGGGGAGCGCCTCTTTGTTCCTTTCCACCTTGCACAGCATGTTCTCCCACAAGTAATTTATTCCCATCTTAGAACAGGGATCATTGTGGGGGCAGCAGTGGAGTCAGTGTGCCCACCTCCTGCTCCCTCCCCTTGGAGAGAGACCTGGAAAGTGCTGGAGAGCAGCCAACTCTCCCAAATCGGTGTGGGGACAGCCAACGCCTGACCCTGACCCAGGAGGGTGGGGACAGCTGACTCCTGACACTGAG
Source organism: Murina feae (assembly GCA_004026665.1). NCBI lineage: Eukaryota > Metazoa > Chordata > Mammalia > Chiroptera > Vespertilionidae > Murina > Murina feae. The sequence continues at coordinate 535 of PVJC01012768.1, read as the reverse complement.
CCAGGCATGGAGAACCCCACACTCACAATCCATGCACTGGACACACACACACACACACACACACACACACACACACACACACACACACACACCTGAGACCCTCTCTCCCAGGATCTTATATGAGGATCACTGGAACATTCTCACGGCCACCACCTGGTCTGAGCCCTTCTGCACTGGACTTCCAGGGTCTGGCTCTTCCCCTGTAACCCTTCCACCTCTTGAATACACCACTGAGTTCATTAGAAAACGGAGGATAAAGGAAGCCTCGGGAGTAGGGGACAGAGGTGATCAATACCCCAACTCTTCAGCCCACCCCAGAGCTCCCTCCCATTTAGCCCAGCTCACTGCAATGGCCTCCGTCCCCTCCCCTCCCCTCTCTCTCCTCCCCAGGCTGCTCCAGCCAACCTTCCTGAGTCACAAGAGTCTGAACATACTGTGTCTTTTCTCCTGCCCACCCCCATCCCTACTTCCCCCGCCCTGTCTGTCATTCCTTCCACCTGGAATTTCTCCTTCTAGGCTTCACTACCCTCCTCTC
>PVJC01012767.1:0-39108 GCA_004026665.1 Murina feae | reverse complement strand
CCCCGATTGAGCGCACGCTTCCCGTGGGAGGGAGCTGAAACCTGTTGTGCACATTCCTGAGTTCCAGGCTAAGGACTTTGGACGTCTTCAGATAAGACTGACGGACCAGCCAAAGGTTTGCAAACAGTGCTTGTGGGGGAGATGGTGTGTTAGGAAAACCTTGCTAGGCAGAACTGGAAAACGGGAGAGTGTGTAGGACCCCCCGGTAGAGTGCTGTGGAGATGATCCACGCGTGAGCCTGGACTAGGGTGGCAGGTCGAAGCAACCCTGGGCAGGATAAAGTACCTGGGCAAATAAAATAGACGAATGATTCTAGACATTAATTAAAAAGCTGGTTTCTCAGAATACTTTCTCCTAGAACAGCGTAAGACGGATAGCAAACTACCTGTAGCTTTTTTACATCTTTACGCAGAATTGCAAGGATATGGAGCTTGAGCAACCTGGCGATTTAAAGTCAGCATCTGCCCTAGCTGGTCCGCCCCAGGGGACAGAGTGTCAGCCCACAGCAACTGCCCCGATGCAGGCTCCGTCACAGGCCTCGGCCAGGGCACCAGCAGGAGGCAGCTAGTCCATGTGTCTCTCTCACATCAGTGTTTCTCCCTCTCTGTTTCTTGCCTCCTTTCCACTCTCTAAAAATCAATAGGAAAATACCCTTGGGTGAGGATTAACAAAAAATAAAGTCGGCGTCTTGTGTTTTACATTTATTACATTTTATTGCTTGACTGATTTATCTTCATCAGACTGAGCCCTGGGAGACATGTACGAGTATTTTGGGCGTATAGTAGAGTACCTGCCATATAGTAGATGCTTAGTAAATATTTGATGATTAAATGTTTTATTGTATAAATGTATAGGGTGACAATTTACCAGAACCCTTCAGAAGCTCTCTATCAATTTCAGAATAAAACTGAACCTTTACTTCTACCTTACTTGCTTCATCATTTATATTTTTATGCCTTTTCCCGTGTTCTTTTTTCCCCTGGAATGTCTTTGATCTGACAGCATTCAGGAATAACTGCGGAATCCTTCCTACCCATACATTGCATATTCTTGTACCATGTGTGTCACTCTAGTATAATGCTCATTGTGATTATCTAGACTGGGCTCTTTGAGGGCAGAGACCTTATTTTTTTCTCTCCAGTGCTGAAACCATGGTTTTTCCTTAGATGTTCCTTAGATGGGCTTTTTGCATTTTTTTTGTATTTAATACTGTTTTACATTTGTGTTCTAGAATACCAGAGGACTTGGATCTCAGCTAAAGGACAGTATTCCAGTTACTGAGCTGTCAGCAAGTGGACCTTTTGAAAGTCATGATCTTCTTCGAAAAGGGTATATAGGGGAATTGTGACTTTGACTTTGTTATAATAAACCATTTCTGGAAATTATTTTTCATGATATTCTTTAAATATTTTGCTAGGCCCTAAATATATATTTACTTGGGGGCAGAAGGGAGTGGAGGCTTAGATGTTTTCTATAGCCGAAGAAGTGCCTTAATCAGAGTAGTAGGTTAGGGCATCCGCCTAGGAGTTGTTACCCAGTGACATGATTTAATAGGATTCTTCACTTTGCTCTTGATAACTTGGAGAACCGTTTTATTAACTTATTAACTATTAGAGTGTTTCACTTTATAGCTTTTAACATACAGTTGTGGTCCTTCTCTCAGTTTCCTTTATGTTTCTATGTTTGGGTTTCTATGTTTAGTTCTTTTTCTTGGCAGGTTGCTCTTCTACTTAATCAAATAATAATAATGCCCTCCCCACCACATTCTGTGTTTTGAATTTTATATCTAATTGTAAGGTATTTAGGTTGTACTATAATGGAATGGCATTCTAATGGTGTCCAGGGATAGAGAGAATGCCTCATTATTATATTTCCATTTTGTAGTGAAAGGTGCAGTATGTGGCCCTTGGAATTGGAGATACAATTTGATTTATAGTATAATCAAATTCATAAGGTAGCCAGTAACCAAGTCCTAATGATTTGTTATGTATTTACTAGAGGCCTGGCACATGAAATTTGTGCATTGTCACAGGAGAAGGAGTGTGTGTGTGTGTGTGTGTGTGTGTGTGTCCTCAGCCTGACCTGTGCCCTCTTGTAGTCTGGGATGCCTCGCTCCTTACTGACCGCCTGCTCACTGCTCCTTACCGCTCGGCTTGCTGCTCCTTAGCGCTGCTGAGGAGGCGGGAGAGGCTCCTGCCACCGCCACTGTGCTTGCCAGCCATGAGCCTGGCTTCTGGCTGAGTGGCACTAACCACCAGAGGGCAGCTCCTGCATTAAGCATCTGCACCCTAGTGGTCAGTGTGCATTATAGTGACCAGTTGTTCCACCATTCAGTTGATTTGCATATTAGGCTTTTATTATATAGGACTAGTGACCTATCACACGAGACCCAGGACCCCCACATCCCCCTGCACCATAGGACTGCCCCAAGTCCCAGAGCCCCACCCCGTGTGGCCGGCGCGCCCTGAGTCCCCGCTTCCAGGCCATGCGCAGCAGCCTCCAGGCCCTACCCCCCTGCCCTGCCCACGCTGTGTATGCTGCCATCTTGTGACAGTGTTACGGCATAAGGGTCAATTTGTATATTACCTCTTTATTATATAGGATTTATTATATAGGATTTTTTTCTTTCTGGTTAGACTGTAAGATTATCATGAGCAGGACCATTTTCAAATTCCACTGTTAGGATAATAGTTTGTATAAAGCAGCGGTCATCAACCGGTGTTGCATGGACCACTGGTGGTCTATGAGGCCCAAAAGATTGGTGACCACTAGTATAAAGAAAAGATGAGTGAATTATTGTGTGATTTCTAAGGTTTCTTTCAGTTCTCAAATCCTGTTTTGGACAATAAGATAGTCATCGTTATATATCTAGTGTAATAAAAACCAGTGGCCTGGTTCTAGCTGTGTATCACCTAACGTAGTACTTTGTACATAGAGGTGTTCAGTAAATGTCAAACATGTTGTTTGACATGTGTTATTAAATACATATTAAATACTAGCTGTACCCGGCCATGTGTTGCTATGGCTCAGTCTGGTTAAATGGAAAAGAAAGAAAAGAGAAAGCGGACGTTTCTAATATGTTTAATTGCACAATGCTTGTGGGTATACAGTATTTTTTGTTGTTCTATTGTCTGTGCAGATATAGAGATTGTCTGGTTTGCCGACTCTAGAACACGCAACATATAATTGTCCATGTGAGAAGCAATCCGTGTCTAGATCTAAACCACACAGTTAAATATAGAATACACATTGGACCTGAGCAGAAGAGACTTAGATATTTTATGTAATACAAAAGCATGTCATAAGAGTAATAGTGAAAAACATACTTGATGAAATTTCTTCTAGATACCAGGCATCATTTAACACCATTTTTTTAGAGGGATTTTGCTAGTGAATTGCAATGTGGACCCCAGTTATCTATAATAGATGTATTTTAAAACAGCATACAGTAAATTTGACTTTTTAAAATTTGACCTCCCCCCTTTTTGGTGAGTAGTTACATGAATTTTAATATATGTATAATTTTCTGTCAAGAGTCAGAAGTTTTGTTATCACCCCCAAAATCCCTCATGCCATTCCATTGTAGTTATACCTTTGATAGATGTGATTTTAAACTGTAAGTATCGAGTGATATATAATCTATCTTTTAAACGTTTATTTTCAGTTTTTCTTGTGTGAAAAATGAATTATTGCCCAGTCATCCTCTTGAATTATCAGAAAAAAATGTAAGTATGTTAACAGTATATTTATTTTGATCTTCTGGTAGAAAAATGCTTATAATACTACATTTGTGGTTTCGTTTATTAAGATAATTCTTGATGGAGCATTTAACCAGGAAGAGTATGGAATGCATGTAAATTAACCATGGAAGAAAAAAGCTGATAAGGATAGCTAATTTTAATGAATTAGTGAACTACATCAGAGGACAAAATAGATCAAAGGACTAAGCAAAAGTAAAAAAACCACTTACATAGGGGAATGTGAAGTTTTTCATTTGGGTTAAAAATGAATTCTACACATTTAGATGGGGTAAATCAACTTGGTACATAAAACTTGACTGTATGATTATTATAAACCAGCAGATTATGTTAGCCACTGAAAAGAACAGTTAATGCAATCTTGGACTTTATTAATAATAAAGGGGAGCTCAAATCAAGGGAGATTATACCCTTTATTTTCGTAAGTATTAATTTGGTTGTTAGATGTGGAATATTGGTTCAGTTTTTAGCAATATATGTTAAGAGAAACTGACATATCTGAGTGAGACTGGCCAAAATGGTGGAGAGTCTAAAAATGTATATATCTTTTACGACTCAGCTTATATCTATTGACTCTATGTTGTCTTAATAAGTTAATCAGCTTAATGGCATTTTCTCCCTTGAAATTCTATGGCACTTACCCACTAGAGGCCCGGTGCACGAAATACGTGCACTCAGGTCAGGGGGGTATCCCTCAGCCTGGCCTGCGCCCTCTCGCAGTCTGGAAACCCATGGGGGATGTTCGACTGATGGTGAAGAGCGGCCTAAGCAGGTAGTCAGACATCCTTAGTGCTGCCATGGAGACAGGAGAGACTCCTGCCACTGCGGCTGCATTTGCCAGCCATAAGCCTGACTCAGGGCTTCTGGCTGGGCGGTACTCCCCCTGTGGGAGCGCACCGACCACCAGGGGCCAGCTCCTGCATTGAGCATCTGCCCTCTGGTGTTCAGTGCAAGTCATCTCTGGTGGTTAGTGTGTGTCATAGTGACCAGTCATTCTCCAGTTTGCTCGATTTGCATATTAACCTTTTATTATTTGCATATTAGCCTATAAATAGAATATTGGAATACAGGATGTGGGGTTTTTTTGCAAATAAAATTTAGAGAAATGATTCTCTGTGGTGGATAAAGTTGAACTTAAATCATCTTGTTGCCAAGAAGGTATCAAAATTGTGAAATTAATGAATTTAGTGTGGTAGTAAACATATTTCAACCATATGATTCACTGGTACAGAGTAAAAAAAATTCACTAGGAATAGAAGAAGATAGAGAGAGATGGGAAAATTCTTCATCAATGATAGGTACTTGTTCTTTATCTCATGTTCCTTTAAAGAAAATGTGAATATGGCTTCCACTTTCTCCTTAAAAACTTCAAGCTAAAATCTGGAAGGATAAATGAGAGTTAATAAATGTCTGGAATTCTTAATAAGAACCAAGCAATGCAAATCTATGGCATTAAAATGAGTATCCTAAGAGTACCTTGTCTTTGAAAATGCCCTCAAAATGCCCTAAAAGTTTTTGAGGGCAGGCAAAATAACATAGTAGAAGTAGCCATTATGAAAAGACATTTTGCATGGACACAGATTATATTCAGTGAAGGCCTGAGGAAAGACATGGAGGGTAGAGGGGGGCAAAGGGGTGGGAGACATTTGGAAAACTTAAGTAGGAAAAATGTTAATGGGGATAATGGAGAAACTTCAGATTGAGTATATTATTGTATTAAAGAAATCAGCAGTTTCAGGGTTCCTACTATGTGTCTAGCCTATTGTTAAATGTTGGACATAAAAAGGAAAATTGGACAGATCCTATTTCTTTGAAATGGGTAACAGATAATTATACAAATAATTATCACTGTGAAATTGGCATTAGGCTGGGGGCTTGCACACATTCCCCTGACAGCCCTGAAGGAAATGGGATAAAGAAGGGTTAGGGGAGGCATTTAAATTCATGCAAAGGTACTGATTGATTTGTATGTCAGCAAACCAATAGTGACATTGGTTTAGTTGGGGCGGGGGAAAGGGGCGGAGCTGGAGGGTGTCAGCAGTTGCCAGACATGCATCACATTAAAACACAAAAAGAAACCAGGGAATTCTCTTCCAGGACATAGTGGGGAAAAATATCCGTAACTTCCTTCTGGTACAGTGTGCTTGCTAGGAATTTATTTTTTCCCTCGTAATTAAAATCACAAACATACTCAAGCCCTTAGAGTTTTGTAAGCATGTTATATATTCAAGACATTAACTGAGCATGGTATTGTCAAGTGTGTGATTATAAGGAAAGGGTTAAACAGAAAGGGGTGTTTCAGAAATGGGAAGGCTGGATAGAAGGTTGAAAAACACCATTTTTCTACTTGCAAAAACTCTGAACCTTTAAGCTCCCCAAAATACACGTGTGTGTCTGTGAGCACAGGTAGATCTATTTTGATAGGATTTAAAACAATTTTTTAAAATCATGCTCTCTCTGTATTGCTGCACTGCAAACATGGAGCAGCCCCCTTAGGATCATGTGGCAAAAGCTGCAGCAGAAGCACCCACTGGCAGCACCACTTTCCAAGCTACCCTCTCCCCATCCTCTTACTGGGAGCCACCATCTCTGAGCCTGGGTCACCTCTGGGGACCTAGAACTAGGGGTGAGGGCCCAGAATCAGGTTCCTCTGGAAAACTTTGCTGTGAGTAGGAGCGAGGGCTGTAGTACTAGTGCATGGGAACACGCCACCAGCCAGCTGCCTCCGCCTGGCGCTTGGCTGTGGCCCTACTTCTGCAGGCGAGGTGTGGACTTCCTGTGTGTGGTCAGTGGGCGGGGTTGGTGGGGTGAGGCTGTGGGTGGGGGCTTGGCTGGGTATATAAGGCCGGTGGCGCCTGTTTAACTTCTGAGTTGGGGTTATTTATTTGGGGAGCACACGAACCACACAGGCTGGCAGAAGAGATGATGGTGGTGGTGGTGGCTGTGGCTGCAGAGGCTGCCACATATGGTGATTTTTAAAAAAAGGCAGCAGTAAGAGATGGGAGCATTGTGGCTCCTGGGTGCAGGCAGGAGCTGCGGAGTTCTCAGGGCACAGCAAGAGTGCTGGGAGAAAGGGGAGTATCCGGGACCCAGCAGCCGCTCTGGAAGCTCTGGCCAGGTTTCTGTTTGGCTGTGCCCAGCACCAGGCAGCCCAGGTGAACAACTCCAGTCACAACAGCAACCCACCTTCCCGCAGCCGAAGGAGACTGGACTGTTGGGCCCATCCTATTGTTTAGACACTTGCCAGGAGCTCCAGAGTCAGTGAAGCCACCAAGTCCTCACTCCTGGTCGCCGTTCTCCCCAGTGGGGCTGACAGGATCGGACGCACTCCAGTGTTGGGGCTGATGGGACTGGGCACTGCTATCTTTGTGATGGAGTGATGGCTAATTTGCATATCACCCTTTTGTTAAATAGGATTGCCATAGAGTCTAATTATATGTTGATTGGTAATTTCAGTTTGATATCACATTACAAGGTGGGTATATTTATCAAAGTTTATAAATTGAACTTTTCTACATGAAATTATTTAGTTATGAGGTTAACTCAGTATTTTTTTAATAAATCTTTATTGTTCATTTTATTATAGTTGTTTCTCTTTTTTCCCCCCATATCTCCCCTCCTCCCACTTCCCACCCCATCCACTGCCCTTTATAACTCAGTATTTTTTAAAAATATTTTTTAATTGATTTCAGACAGAAGGAAGAGGGAGCTAAACATCAGTGATGAAAGAGAGTCATTGATCAGTTGCCTCCTGCAGGTGCATTTCCTACCCAGAAACCCGGGGATGTGCCCAGAGTCAAACCTACTGGTTCATAGGTCAGCATTCAACCACTGAACCATACCAGCTGGGCCACATAACTCAATATTTAAAGGAGACCCTTCAAGTGGAATTTCAGGTCATATGTTCAAAATAAAATATTTCATATTTTCCCTAAATGTGGACCAAAATTTGGACCATCCGTCACGGTTTTGCTGTTAAGCTAAAATAATTAAAAATCACATTGCTAGATATCTTACCTTCAAACTTCTATACAGCCCCCAGATCATGCTCCAAGTGATTACTAATCTAATAGATTTTTTACTTAAGACTTAAAAAACATCTTAAAAAGAGTACAGTGTAGTGAAAAGTCACATACCTCATAGCTCAGACAGATCTGTGCAGCTGTCTGTTTGCATGTCATAAACAGTTTTTAAGAGCCATTTTGAGAAACTATGTTGTAGAATCCAAGAGTCAAATTGATTCCTTTTGCCTGAAGTACATTAAATTGTGATAAAAGTTTTTTAGAAATAATAAAAGCATGATTCAAAGAAGAAAAATTGCTTAGTTATCCCAATACAAATTGTTCAGAGATTGGGTTCCTCACCTCCCCGCAAGAATCAGTTATTTCCAAAAGTGGAGTTCAAACATTGTAGTTTAACAGGGAGGTATAATGGATCTGATTATTTCTTTATGAAATCTTTTGAGATAAGCACTTTCGTACTTGGAAATTCACTATTAATTTATGTCATTGTATGTAACTGTTTTTGGATCTCAGATTATTTATACCCTTTCTTTGCTCTACCAGTTTTGTGGTAATTATAACCAAAAGTACTGAATTGTGACTATGCTTTGTGAATATACTTTTGGAATGTGAAATATATTCCTTAATTTATTAGTTTTGTAGATCCAAACTTTAAGTGATAATTTTATACTGGTGAAGTATACCTGCATGCTGGATAAAATGTAGACATATATATCTGAATATTTATTCAAGAAATTAGTAAAAGTATTTTGTTTTTATTTCAGTTACGGGTATTAAAATTCTTCACCTAAGTATTGTGTACATGTGTATGAATGCTAACTGTTTTGGATGGAGAATGTAGAGTGTACCGTTTAAAATTATATTGTTGCCCTGACCAGGTGGTTCAGTTGGTTGGAGAATCGTCCTGTGCACTAAAAGGTAATGGGTTTGATTCCCAGTCAGGGCACATACCTAGATTGAGGGTTCAATCCCTGGTCTGGGAGTATACAGGAGGCAACCATCAATGATATTCTCTCTCTCTCTCTCTCTCTCTCTCTCTCTTAAAATCAATAAAAATGTGGGTTAGGATTAAAAATAAGTAAAAATAAAATTGCATTGCTGTCTTTTGTAGTTCCAGCTCAACCAAGATAAAATGAATTTTTCCACACTGAGAAACATCCAGGGTCTATTTGCTCCACTAAAATTACAAATGGAATTCAAGGCAGTGCAACAGGTGAGTATATGTGTGTCAGTTATGTATGTATCCCACGTGTGTTGACACTGATTGGAATGACTCTTCTATTTTAGTAACAGCTGTACAAACCTGACCTTCTCCCCTACAATCTATTCCACTTTCCCCCTTTTAGGACATGACTTCGATTCCTATTTTATATAGAAAAGAAAACTAAAACTCATTAAATGGAAAACTTCTTCAAATTATGGGCTCAGTGTCTGAAAACTTACCTGCATCCACCTTCATGTTTTTTCTTTTGGAGGGTTGAATTTGAGATGCCTGTGGGACTATCCAAGTGGAGCTATCAAGTGGGCAGTTTGTAGATATCTGAGTGTACCTGTTGCTTAGAAGTAAGATCTTTAGAAATGGCCAAGAATGTAAGATCTGTCCCCCACATTCTGGAATTGTCACGTCACACTACTTCAGGGATTTGCTTTTTCGTGGATCCTTTCCATAGCTGATTATCTTCAGCCTCTCCCTGCTTTCTGGAGCTCAGCAGCTTTTACATGTGTTTGAACCTCTGTCTTTTAAAACAAAGCACAAATTGTACCAACCTCAAATTCCTTTATAGCAACTTGTTTCTCAGTAAGTATGCTTTTGCAAGTTGAGCTTAAAAAAGTTGTCTACATACATAGCTCTGGCCAGTGTGGCTCAGTGGTTGAGTGTCCGTCTATGAACCAGGGGGTCACAGTTTGATTCCCGGTTAGGGCGCATGTCCAGGTCCTGGCTTGATTCCTGGTCAGGACACATGCCCGGGTTGCTGGCTCTCTCCCTGGTGGGGGCATGCAGAAAGCAGCTGATCAATGATTCTCTCATCATTGATGTTTCTATCCCTCTCCCATCCTGTCTGAAATCAATAATGATATATATATTTTTTAAGTTGCCTACATTGCTACATATGCTCCTGTTCACTGAATCCATGATTCTCTGGCTCTCATCACACACACCACGGAAACTGCTCATGAGCAGTGGACATTGTTAGGCCGTCACTTGCTGATCTCCCTGTAGTGTGCCTCCCTTCTTGCCTTGCTGTAGCACACTGCTCTCTCCTGATGTTCTCCTCCTCTCTGAAGCCTCATTCTTAGCTGTTACTGTATAATTTCCTTTTGTTTATTTGGTTCCCTGAAATACCAGTTTTGTTAGTACCCATTTCTGGTCCTCTACTCATCTTATTTTCCATCTATTTCTATGATTTTAGTTATCATTGAGCTGTCAACCTATAGGCTTCTCCAGTTAGGAATCCCACAGGCACTTCAAATTTCAGTCAAGTACAGAATAACTCACTGTTTCTGACATACTCCTTATCATGTATGAACGGAGTTTTTCCTAGAAATTGGAACATTAGCCTTGATTATCTTACCTAGCACCTTATCCCTCACCCCAACCCTTACCCTCCAAAATCCAATCAGTTACCTCTTTTTACTGTTGCAGCTACGTGGGTTCTAACCCTCCCTATGCTTCATCAGGATTATGGCGACACCCACCCCTGCTGCTTACCACTCCACACTGTAGTCAGAATAATCTTTGTGAAACATAAATCTGATCATGTCGCTCCCCTCACTTTGCCCTAAAAGTGAAACCCACTTCCTTAACGTGGCTTCGGTTGTGAATTACCTTCTCCTTTCTCTTCACCATGCTCCATCACCTCCTCAGCTACTCGCAGTATCCTGACTGATTCTGTTCTTTCTGCTACTGCAGATTCCTTTCTCTCACCTGGCAATAATTATGTCTTTTTCAAAGATTCTATTAATGCCATCACTAAGTCATTCTGAAAGCTGTTTTAGAATTTTTTTTCAAGGATAAAGCTCTAAAAGAGCAAGTATGGCTTTACATCACAATAACCTGGATGTCAATTTTGGTTCCACCACCTACTAATCTTAAGAACTTAAATATATTAAAGACCTTTTTGAACCTTAAGTTGTGTGTTTGATTTTAATGTGAAATAGAGTTAGCAGTGAGAACAGTATGGCGTTATTAGGATTATTCGGCAGATCAAATGAAATACATGCTTTTGCACAAAATTGTTAGCTTTTTTTTTAGTGCTCCTACTACTCAGATTCCAGCTACATATTGCTCATATTTTGGGCCTAAGCTTTTAATGCCATTTAATCCAAAAATCTTTGTTCAGGATTTTGGCCCTTGTGGTCTGATCCCTATATTATTGCAGGTCTTGCTTATTAGGATGTATAACCACTGCCTGCTCATCCGTGCTTTCGATGCTTTCTCAGGGATATATCTCTGGTCAACTTGTAGCTACCATCCCCCTTACTGTCTGGTTTAATTTACAGACTTCATTTCTGCTTCTTCCTCTTCTTTTTATATCCCCCACCACACTTTTTTTTTCTTCTAGTTTTGATAACCTAGAGACATTATTCCATATCACAAAGAAAGAACTATAGGCCATTAGTAATTAAAAAGAATTTTCGTTTGCATACATTTATTTTGTTTTTTTTTTAAATTTATCTTTATTGTTGAAAGTATTACTGATATCCCCTTTGTATTTTTTCCCCCATTGATCCCCTCCACCCCGCACCTTGTGTATATTTCTTGGGTGGAAAAAAATATTAACTGTCTCCTTGTATTCTAAAGTTATTACTTTAAAATACTGGTATTATTTAGTCACTGACCATCTATTACTCTTTTGTTATTCTTTTGGCAATATCCAAAATTATCTGCATTGATTCAAATTGTAACTGCCAGACAATTGACCAACAGAAAAATTGAAAATTTGGTTTGGCTATAGTAAGGTTTGTTGAATATCAGCTATGTGCCACCATCCTACAAGTTTGAGAGGGAGTTGGTGTAATCCTATTTCACAAATAAGGAAACTGAGGTTGAGACCGAAGAGGTAATTTATACAAAGCCCTAGGATTGGTGAGTAGAGTCATAATTGAAATCCAGATCTCTCTGACTCCACGCCTGGACTTTCTCCACTATACTTAGGTGCCCAAATGTATATTTACTTAACACTTGAAAAAGTAGATAATGCTCATTCAAAATAGTATTGTGTGTTTTGAGGGCCCCACAAATAAGCTTGATCTTCCTTTCTGATTATCACTACTGTTTTAAAGGGTCCTAACTTATCTTTGTACTATGAGCAATACAGAACGTACAACATGAAGTAATCAGTTTACAAAGTAGAATAACGCTCTCCCTGAGTTGGAATTTCTTCAGGAATTTGATCTTCCTACCTTTATTAGAAACTAGATATAGTTTTATGTTCTGGGATTTGGCATTTCTTCATATGGTATATGCTGTGCTTGTCCTGAGCAGAAGCAAAGCCCCCAGATATGTGTAAACCTGAGAGGATTATAAAAGTACAATTTCAGTGTCTTTGCATATTTTGAGGAATTTTTAAAAACTTGGTTTGGGCCTAAAATATGAATGGTTTATTTTCCTCCACACTGGTTAAATTAACACTGGTTAAATTTAGTTTTGTGGATTTTACAAATAAAGAATGAAAAACATAAAATTAGATTATACATTCCCCCACCTTTTTTTTCCCTCTGATCTTACCCTTTCATACTTTTCCCAAAGGTTCAGCGTCTTCCATTTCTTCCAAGCTCAAACCTTTCACTGGATATTTTGAGGGGCAATGATGAGACTATTGGATTTGAAGATATTCTTAATGGTAAGCAACTTTCTCTAGAACCCGGTAATGTGCAAGGCAGCAGCAGCAAACAAAACCCACAGCATCCTTGTCCTCGTGAGGCTGGCTGTTGACTGGATTCATGCAGTATTCACTGCAGTAATGGTAATAACTTTTTTAACTGGTTTTAAAAATGAAGATTTTTTTGTGGAGTTCTGAAGTTATAGTCATGTCATTCATTTCCTCTCCTGAGGATGAAGTCTAATATATGAGTCTAATACAATATACTTAAGGTAATATAAACAATATTGTTGTTTCAGAGTTCTTATTTGTGGGCTATGACTAGTTTTTAAAACAACTAAAAAAATAAACGTTTTCTTCAAAAGAATATCTGCCGCCTCCCAAATAATTGTTTTGCTTTTATAGATGGTGAGTAGGAAAGAAGACTCTGTCATCTTTAACAAAATTCCCTGCATAATTGTATTAATAAGAGATACGTAACTTTTCAGTAAGAACAACACACGCATCCTCTGCTAATAATAGCATCCTCTATTTTTTTCTGGTTCTGAGGAAGATAAACAAATATAATTCTGTGTAGTATTGCTTCTACTCACTGTGCCTCAGCAGTTCAGGAGAAACACAAAACCCAACAGGATTAAATTATATTAGTTTTGCTTGGCTGCTGATGTCCGGTAAGGAAATGCTGTGGCCACAACAGAAGTCTAGTGAACCTCCTCTCTGAGAGTCTTCCCTGAGGGAGCGCTTTAAATGGGGCCTGGAATTCCTAAGCTTTGACATTGGTTAGTAAGGTGATAGTTCCAGTCTACATATTCTTATCTTTTCACTAGTTATAAGTGCTTTCATTTAAAAGTCAGCTTCTGTGATTCTGTATAAACAAGGAAGTGGAATTTACTGAGCATTTATTCAGTCACATATGTGTCAGGTTCTTGGCTAGGCTCTGAATTAGTGGTAAACCATCTATTTTCTAATGAGGGAGGTAAACATTAAACAGATAAAAACACAAACTTGTGATCACATTCTAGGAATAAAAAGGATAGGGGTAGAGTTGTTTTATTTAGTTTGTATTTTTATGGTAGAAGAGGCAGGCACCTCTGCAAATATGACACGTAAGTTGGTTCCTAGAAGATACTTCATCTATAAGAAGAGGAAAGAGTATGTCGGGGAGAAGAAGCAGTTATGCTCAGGGTCTCCTACCTGAGAACAGCTGAAATACTCATAAGGGCTTAAGATGCTTATCCTACTCACAAGCCAACAAGCCAGCCATGGTTTCAGGATCCTGGCAGAAGACAAGACTCCTAGAGACTAAGGATAATTTATCACAGCAGTAGCGGTAGCCAGACTACCACCTTTTCTGTTGGTGTCTTGAGCCCAATTCCCACAGGGCAGCAAGAAGAGGGTCAGATGATACCTGCATGTACGGTGTATTTTGTTACAGGAAGAGGAACCTACCCCAGGTCAGTGCACCTGAATCTTTGTAATAGGTAATCAGCCTGACTGTTCTCTACACCTATGGAGACATGATCTGTGTTCTGAGGCTGTTTACTTTAGAAATAGCCTTGGAAAGAGTCTAGAACAAAGGCAAGCAGTGCATCTGCCTCCAAGACTTAAGAATCGTGAGAGAGCTATAGAGAATTGTCTCCCAGTGCACATATGAATATGTTAAGCAGGCCCATGTGGCTGGAGTGTTTTGAGAAAGGTAGAGTGGAATAAGGTGAGCTTGAAAAGCTAGGAGGAGCCAGAGCTTTGTGGGAGTGTACTGAGAATGCAATGGAAAGCCATTGAATGCTTTTAATCAGTGATGTGACATAATTTCACATTTAAAAAGTTTACTATCTTGTGGACATCTTTTTGTATTCATCCTTGCATCTCTCTAAGGTAGATATGAGCTGGAAAGATCCCCTGATTAGGGAGGTGATTTTTGTCAGGATGAGACCACTGCCTGGCACTTTGGGTGATTTCCCTTTGTGGGAACTGACTGCACAATACACGGGCAGTTTATGGCTCTACCCTAGGACTTGCCTCTGCTGTTCCTTCTACTTGAAAATCACCTCTCCCCTCATTTTCAGATCTTAGTTTAAATGTTACTGCTTTGGAGAGGCCTTCCTTGACTATCCAGTCTAAAGTAGTCCCCAGTCACTCTGTCACCTTACTTTAACTCTTTGCATAGCATTTATCTGGTATTTTTCTTCTTTCTTGTTTCAACTTACCGGTAAATACAAACCTGTGGGAGCTGGGGCCTTTAAAGTGCTTGATCCCTAGTAAGTGTCGCAAGCTCTTGCTCATCACATTCTCCTCATCTGCTGACCCAGGGGAATTTATGTCTGTACTGACAGAGTGGTTTGTTAATCTGAACTCTATGAGGACTGTTAAACCCAGTGAAAATCTGTGTATTTCTCCGGTTTATGTTTTGTAATGTGTTGGAGGTGATGAGGGCATTGCTCACTCATCTGTGAAGTTCTTTGCCAAGAACAATCTGTACATTTTACAAGGAAGGGAAGGACATGTGAGGAGGGCAAGAGTAAAGTCAAATATAGACTTTTCTTTAATGCTGAAAGGGGCTTTCCATTCAGTGCAGACCCTCACTTTAAGATAAATAACAGTGAGCCAGAGGCCGGGTCTTGCCCAGAGTCTCATAGCGAGCTGATGGCATAGCAGGCACTGGAGACACAGGCCAGTGCCTTTCTCACGTACGCTGTCTTCTGGGGCAAGTGATTTATTTCACAAGTACATATTTTAAAGTCAGAAGCTTAAAACAGCAGAGTTTAACGGAAATGGTAGTTATCTAAATAAATATGTTGTTTGTTTATAAATTTAAAACAATATAGCTCAAACTCAGGTCCTCTGTAATTACACCTAGACCCATTTCTCTCCCTCATTCTCTGGTTACCTGCTGTTATTAGTACATGTCCTCCTGTGTATCTTCATAAAACATGTTGTCAGAAAATACTTGGCATTGTTTGTTTTAACATTGGTATAATACTGTGTATCTTACAGTGTGCATTCATTGATGCGTGCTTCCATTTTTCTCATTAACACAAAGTGGGCTACAGCAAACATCTTTGCTTATTCTTTCTACTCATGTGCAAACATTTAAGTTAAGGTTTTGAATGTCTGTTACATACCTAGCAGTTTATTAGTAATTGTAGCAGTATTAGTTGTTGCTAAGGCTATTATGTTGAGTGACAAGTATGGAGAATCAAGATTAGGTTGCTGAATTGATACAGTCTGCATAATCTCCAGTCTCTTAGGAGGCCCAGTGAGGAACATCCAAATTGATCAGTAACTCTTGGTAATCATTATTTTAATGTGAATAGATACTTACATTTACAAACTGATTTTACTGTGTTGGAGGTTTTATTCTGTTTCTGTTTCTATTCCTATGTTGAGTAGGAGGTTAAAAAAAAAAAGAAAAATAGACTTTATTTGTTCCTAGGAAGCTTACTCTCTTCGTATTAATTTTAACAGCTCTTTCACGTGCATTTATGACATTAAAATTTTTGTCTTGCCTCATCCATAAAAACAAGAGAATGAAGATTATTAAGATTTTCTTGCTCTAGAATTCTAATTTATGAGTGTTTGTATGTTTGTGTATTCAACTGAGAACAAAACAGTAGAGAAAATGTGTTTGCAATTTAGATTAAGAGATTGCCTCATCTCTGAATTAGAGCTTGTTCCTAGAGGCATCTGGAAAGCCAAGGGAGTTCTTGGCTTCTTTGCAGTCAGTCCCTCCCCACTTTTGGCCCCAAGCAACACTGGTCTGTTTTCTGTCCCTTGAGATTAGTTTCACTTGTTCTAGATATTCATGTGAGTGTAATCACTTAATTTATCTTGTTTTGAGCATCTTTAATATGTGTTTCTTTTTGTTTTCAGACCCGTCACAAAGTGAACTAATGGGAGAACCACACTTGATGGTGGAATACAAACTGGGTTTACTATAATGCAGTGAGCTGACCATGGAAATGGAGGGGCTACATCTTGTTTACAGTCGTCTTTTTACTATAATTTTATGTATACAACATTAAAAGTACTGACACATGAGAATTGTTGCCTACGTAGTATCATCATTGGAAATTATTTGTGTCTTTGGTTTATGTCCATGTGACAGTTGAAGGCACTAGAGATGATTTTAAAACTCCTGAATTATATTGAAACAGTAGTCTTCTATATCTTTAAAAAATTATTGCTAATGAATATTATAAAACTGACAACAGGTCCAATTTAACCTATTTCCTAGGCATTCCATAAATTGAATTTTAAATAACCATTATCAGTATTTGAGTTCGTAGTCTTCATAGCCCTTTCAGAGTAAACATCTGTAATTGATTTCAGTGATAACACTTCAAATTAAGTACAAAATCAGATATTTATATTTTACCTTGTTTTCATAATAGTCCATTAGTATCCATAAGAATAACATTTGTGCCCTAGCTGGTTTGGCTTCAGTCGGCCTGCAGTTCCATTCGGTCTAGGGTACATGCCCAGGTTCTGGGCTCGATCCCCAGTAGGGGGCATGCATGAGTTAGCCAATCGATGATTCTCTCCCATTGATATTTCTCTTCTCTGAAATCAGTAAAAATATATTTTTTAAAAACGAAGAAAAACATCTGTGCCTGACCAGCATGGCTCAGTGGTTGAGTGTTGACCTATGAACCCAGATGCCATGGATGAATTCCTGGTTAGGGCACATGTCCCTGTTGCAGGCTACATCCTCAGTGTGGAGCATGCAGGAGGCAGAAGATCAGTGATTCTCATTTATGTTTCTCCTTTTTCTAAAATTAATAAAAAACATTTTAAAAAGGAATATTTGCTTTATTGAAGCTATTTTAGAATTCTAGCTATCCTTTGATTCTTTCAGATTGAAAAATAAGCTCAGTGGTTTTGATTTTAGTCTTGTTTTTAAAATGAAAAATTAAAGCAACCAGCAGATGTCAAAGTGTTGTACTTCATAGATTTATATGTCACAAGATCTTAAAAAGAGTGGAGCATTCATGTATATACACATGCTATGTTTCTATGAACAAATTGCATTATAATTATTTAAAAATAAATCTTCACTATGGTTCTTTCTTAAAAGGTGTTCTCTGTGAACCTGGTATACAAAAATTAAAGATTTTGAGATTTAATTAGTAATGGATAATCTTTCAGCAATTAAAAAACATTTATTTGATAGGTTAATATAAAAAATACATAAATAGCATACAACTCAACAAAAAACAAACGACCCAATTGAAAAATGGGCAAAGGATCTGAATAGAAATTTTTCCAAGGATGGCCAACAGGCACATGAAAAGATGTTCAACATCACTAATTATTAGAGAAATGCAGATCAAAATCACCTTCCCCACATTCTTATGCATTCTCGTGTCCTCAGAAACATCTACTGAGTAACTCATTGATTTGCAACTGAAGACAGTATTGCCCCTTCCCTCCAGGGCCAGGGGACATTTGAAAACGTTTGGAAGATATTTTTGGCTATCACAGTTTGGGGCCAGGGATGCTGCTAAACATCCTACAGCATAGGATCATGTAAAAAATTGAAAGTACTAAAGGAAGATGGTGTAAAACACTCCTAATTTATATTGAAACAGTAGCCCTCTGTGCCTTAAAAAAAGTTACTACAGAATATTACATAACTACATCCAGGATTTGCCCCCTGCAACCAAGAATCATTTGGTTCAAATGTCCGTAATGTCAAGATTGACAAACCTTGAGATAAACCAAATGACACATTCCTGGTGGTTGAGTTTAAGTTTAAAACTGACTTTGCCAACACAATATTTGCCAACCCATTTTACACTTAAATTGTAAGAAAATATAGAAAAAGAAATGGTTTACTAAAGTTGGAGATGTCCCTTAGTTCTAGTGTTGTACCCTGCGAATCACACAAGGATCCTCAAGAAGTTGAATTAAGGAGTCACATTTATTTCGAAGCTGGGACTACGAGGGGGCTATGCTCTCCAAATCTCGTAGTGATAAGATGGCCGAAACACCAGATTTGTGTAGGCAAAAATCACAAAGGTATTGATTACATCTTGGGGTTAGGAATGAGGAACCTGGATTGCAAAAAAGCAGTTTGTTACCGAAGCTAGATTGAGCCTATTATCTACAAAGATTAATTATAGTTCCAGATCTTGGGACCACTGAGTCAACAGAAATACATTATCTGGAGCCATTGGGGCAATTTAGAGTAATTGTGCAGTCCTAATCTCCAGGTACAGAGGAATGTGTTTCCTAAAACCAGTATGACCAAAACCAAATGGGATATTTAAATTATAATCAATAGGATATTTAAATTACAATCAATCAAATGGGATGATTTATATAATTCAGAAAATCAAAATAACTTTTCTATTATTTTAGCAAGCAAATAATGTCAAGTCAGCAGGGCTTAAATATCAAATAGCAATTCCTACCAAGCATGGTTGCCTCCATGCTTCACTAGGTATAGTAGGTACCCTTCCTGACCAGTAGAGGGTACTATGAAATTAAAGACAGTTTAAACGGAAAAGCTGATGCTTTTAAACATGGAAATTGAATCATGATTAGTGTTTACTTTCTGCTTCCTTTCTTTTTCACTTTCTTACCTGTGATCCTCATCCCTGAATGCAAATAAAATCACCTGAGAATCTTGTGAAGAAATGACGATGTCATGGTCAAAAATCCTAATAGGACTACTCTGAAGTAAGTCCCAGGAAGTGTACTTTTGAAAAGCTCTCCAGGGTTGAGAATGTTTGATTTATATGCTTGCTTGCTTTTTGCCTTTATATTAGTGACATTCTTTAGCATCAGTTAATTCTTCTGGTGTACCTCAGTGTCGAAAAGTTTACTGATGTTTATTGTCTGCAATCTGCAGTGTTTGTTTTGGGTTATTGGGAAACCATGTGGATTTTTGCTTTGACTTTGGCAAGGCTTACTTTTGAGAGATGGATTGATTTTAATTCAAGACTTAGATTACCCATATAATTTGTTGTTGTTGTTGTTTGTATTACATAGAACTCTTGCAAAACATGAACACATATTTTCATCAACTTTTTATTTTGAAAAATTTCTAATCTACAAGACTTGGGTAGTCAGTTATTCAAGTTCCTTTGAAAAAAATTAACTGCAAATTTCTAGAGTTACTTGCCTAGGTGCCAAATCTTCATTTAGGCTTAATTTTTCTTTTCCTTTTTAAATTCGATTATTTTATTGAAGAACTAGAGGCCCAGTGCACAGATTTGTGCACTGGTGGGATCCTGCAGCCTGGCCTGCACCCTCTCACAATCCAGTACTCCTCAGGGGATATAGTAGTGCTGGAAGAGGCAGGCAGCTGGGGAGGGGCCCTAGCTCAGTGGGTGCCATGCCACTCCCACTCATCCCAGCCCCACCTGCCACTGCCACTGCTCTGTAGTGCTGCTATGGAGGCAGGAAAGGCTCTCACCACTGTAGCTGCGCTTGCCAGCCGTGAGCCCAGCATCTGGCACCTGTCAGCTGAGTGGAGCTCCCTCTATGGGTGTGCACTGACCACCAGGGGGCAGTTCCTGCAGTGTCTGCCTCCTCGTAGTGAGCGCACATCACAGCAACCGGTCAACTGGTCATTTGGTTCGGTCCCTTAGGCTTTTATATATATAGATTAGTTTAGTATTTTCTTTTGTTTTGCTTGTAAAATACTAATTTTTGGATTCAAGAGGAACTTTATAGGTTGGTGGTTGATTAAAATTCATTTTATTAACACTAAAATGATAAAATTCACAATAAAATAGAAACAGACCTAAAGATGGTGCAACCTAATTTGATATTAAGCCTTTTAATCTATATACATATATAAAACCTTAATATGCAAATAGACCAAATGGTGAACAACTGGTCGCTATGACATGCTGACCACCAGGGGGTGTGCGCAGAACATGGCAGGCATTGGCAGCAGGAGGCAGAATGTGGAATATTGTGGGCGCTGGCTGCAGCAGGATGGTGGAGCAGGTGAGCGAGGGCTCCAGACCAAGGCGGGGCGCCAGTTGCTGTCATTGGGGCAAGCCTCTGGTGGTTACTGAAAAGTCTTTGTTCCCGTGTGCCACAATCCTGCCCGGCGCTTGCACCTGGTGCCGGCCCCGAGCCCCGATCACTCGGCACTATTAGCGGGTGTGAGCCATGGCTGCCGGCCCCGATCGCCCCTCAGGACCTCTCACTTCCCCCTGCTCCTGAGGAGCGATTGGAGCAGCAGTGGCGGCTTGCACCCACTGACAGCACCAGCCCCAATTACTCCGCACCGTCAGCAGGTGCAAGTTGGGTTGGCCCTGTCAGCACATGGGAGTGGTAGCAGCAGGAGTGGGGCTGCCTGCAGAGAGGACTGGGGGCCACAGCAGGAGAGGTTGGGCAAAGGCGTGGAGGATGGGCTGAGACCCACCCCTGCGACTACTGAAGCCTTGCAGCCCACAGTTCTTTTCAAGGTGCACGAATTTGTGCACTGGGCCCCTAGTATGAGGATAAAAGAACTTGTGGGTTTTGTTGTCCAGAAGTGTTTGAGATGTGGCAAAAAAATATTTGGTACTATTTGGCACACCATGTGGCTGTTCCTGGACTATTTGGCACACCGTGCGGCTCTTCCGCTGGGCTCTTCACTCCTACCTCTGTACAAAATATAAATGATAGGCTTATCATTTTTCATTAGTTTTGTCCTTTGCAATAGGTGTTACCCTATTCCAAGATTACACATAAGTATAATCCCATGTTCCTGCATTTTGTTATTCCTTGGAATGCTGACATTCAAGAATGTGCAAGATAGTCTGAACAAGTAGATTACTTTGAAAAATGGAAAGACCTCGTAGTGTGTAATTTTCCACTGGAATCTTCAATTGGTTATTTTAAAAAACAAAACAGGAAATCTAAATATAAATTTTAGCTTTCATAAAGCAAAACAAAAATGCCATGACCCTTCATGGACGTGTTTAGCTAATGATTTCAAAATTGAAATCTAGGTTCCTTTACATACAACAAATGCTTAATTAAGAAACTGTACTTCTAGTTTGTCTTATTATAGTCCTTAACTAACATTAAAGAATGAGAACATATTTTAGTTTTCTAATAAAATTTGAGCAGGTTTTTTTTTCCAATTGAAAAAAAGAAATGGAAGGATTTTTATTTATTTATTTTTAAACATTTTATTGATTTTTCACAGAGAGGAAGAGAGAGGGATAGAGAGTTAGAAACATTAATGAGAGAGAAACATCAATCAGCTGCCTCCTGCACGCTCCCCATTGGGGATATGCTGGCAACCAAGGTACATGCCCTTGGCCGGAATTGAACCTGGGACCCCCAAGTCCACAGGCTGATGCTCCATCCACTGAGCCAAACTGGTTAGGGCTGGAAGGATTTTTAAAATGCTTTTTCTTTAAAAGACAAAAACAAACAAACAAAAGCAACCAAATTTTGAAAATGTAGTTTTCTTCCAGATCTTGAATTTATTTCTGGAGCCAATAGCTGTGCTTTGACAGTTGTACTCTGTTTTTTAGTGTCTTGACCTATGGGAAAGCTATGTTCACGTCTGATGACATAGTGGTGACGTAGAGGCTATAGCTTTGGGGCATTGAAGGACCAGGTAGAATTCTGCTTTAACTCTGGCTAGGCTTGTTTACTTTTGAAGAGTAACTGACTTTAACTCAATACTTAACCAACCTTTATTTCTAAACCCTCTGTATTACAAAGAAATCATGCAAAACAATAAACCACATCATATTGTCACCAACTTTTTATTTTGAAAAACTTGGAACTTAGAGGGAAACTGAAAGGACAAGACAAAAACACCCAAAATAACCTTTATGTAGACTCATCAATTATCAACATCTTTCTGATTTCCTCCTAAGTAGATAGATTTAGGATACACATTTTGGCATGAAGTGTGCAAAGGTGGTGACATGGACTTCTTAGGCATCACATCGGAAGCCACAGGTGTGTCCCATTAATCCATGTTGCTAAGTGTGATCACTTAGTCAACAGGTGGTGGCTACCAGAGCTTTCCATTGTAGAAGTGAAGTTTTCCTTTTGTAATTAGTAAGTAATTTGTGAAGTAAATAATTTGAGGCTTTGTGTATATACTTTTCCTCAAGAATCTTTCACCTGGAGGTTTTAGCATCCATGAAAAATCCTAGCTTCAGTCATTTATAACATGGTTGTTGGGTACAGGAGAGGGCTGAAAAAAAATGTGATATTCCATTATTTCATCTACATTTATGGCTGACAAATTTTTGTAAAGCTAGGTTTCCCCCCATTTCTCTTTCTCCAAGGGATCCTATGGACTCATAGATTCTTAATGTCTTATAATGCATTTCTGTTGTTACTTTTTTTGATTCCCTAAACTTAGTTGTTTTTATGAATATTTAGACCTTCAACTTGAAAATAAAAATACATTGGGGTTAAACTGCTAAATTCAATTTTTGGTGTTAATGTTATTAATGCTAAAAATTAATGATATTAATGTATTTCACAGAATACTGAGTATACTCATAGTGCTTTTGTTATCATAATCATAGTTACCATAGAGTTATTACCAAATAAATATTATGTTAGCCTTAGGGGAAACACTGCGGACCTTAATACTACTGATGTTTTGCCCAATGGTGTGAGAAAGTCAGAGACCAGGAAAAGCAAGGGCAGTGGTAACCTTGCTCCATTCCTCACCATGGCTTATAAGCAGGCACTATATTATCAAAATTTAAGAGAAGACCAAGGGAACTGAACAGGCACAAGGAGCAGGATATTGTTATGTTTAAACTTTTTATTGCAGAAAATTTCAAACATCCAAAAGTAGATAGAAAAATACAATATAATCTCATGTTCTCATCATTCAGCTCCCCAAATTTACTCACGATCTTATTTCATCTACATTTTCACCCACTTTCCCCTCATTATTTTAAAAGGGATTCCAAACATCATTTCTGTGTGTAAATATTTCAGCTTATAAAGCTAACATAACCCCAGTCCTATCATAGCTAATTTAACAATAACTCCTTATAATTAAACTGGAGGCCTGATGCATGAAATTTGTGCAAGGGGAAAAGCCCTCGCAGCCCCAGTGGCTGCCTTGGTTATGTCCAGAAGGTCATCCAGAAGGATGTCTGGAAGGTCATTCAGCTAAATGGTCTAATTAGCATATTATGCTTTTATTATTATAGATCTTCAGTCAGTGTTCAGCTTTCTGATGGTCCAATAAGTGTCATTTTCCCACCCAGCTATTTTGTTTTAAATGGGTGCTTGTAGTCAGAATCTCTGAGTGATATCCTAATTGGCATCTGACAGTTGGTGGTATAGGGACCAGGTTCCCAGAGAATTGTGGGAATATAGGATGTTATGTGATTGAGGTAGGCTAAGCAGTAAAACCAGGTAGAAAAGCTAGCCATCTTTGGCAGAAAACTGTAAAACGACTCTCCCACCTGGTCACATGAAATCACATGCGCAACTCAGCAAGGTTCTGAGCAACCAGAATATGAAAAAGTCATAATGGTGCAGTGGCTGCTTCTGCCGTAAGGCAAATAAATAACAAGTTCAAATCCTCTAACCAACCTACAGAAGCCTAAAGAATGTCGTTTCTTACAAATATAGTACTGTGCAAAAACACATCTGTGTCTCCAGAATTAGAGCCACTGTCAAAGTCCCTGCTACTAGATCCCACGTATTAAAATTGGATCTCTAATCTGGACTCTGAGAATTGAATTAAATAGGAATATGATTGCAAAAGGCAGTTACTTCACGCGGAAGGAGGCTGTTTTTTTCTTCCTAAAGACTTTCTTAACCTTTCACCTGAGGGGGCTAAGTTTATGAGAGAAAGCCGGTTCCCCTTTTGCCACTGCAACTCTTTCATTTCCAAACCCAGTTAGTGAAGAGCCCAGCGTGCCTCCCCTGGGGACAACATCCAAATAAGTCTGACAGGTCAAAGGAATTTGGGAACTTTTCCAATTTGTATCTCCAAGAATTTCAGGAACATGTGAAGGAATAGATTTTGAATGTGCTTGAATGATGCTCTTCCACAAGATAACTCTACATTCATTGAACTCAAGAAGCCGCTTGTGGCTTTAATAGTTTGCAAAATTGGAAGCAACACAGGCCCACACTAAATGAAGCCAAGATGCTAGAAGTCCTTAGTGTAGTGTGAGCATTGGTTCGCAGACTTTCTTGTGTTTCAGAATCACTGGAGGGCTTTAGAAAACTGACGGCAAGGCCCCGCCCCTGCAGTTTGTGATCAGAAGGTTTGAGTCAAACCTGAAAATTTGCATTTCTAAAAAATCCTCCATAGGATGGCGATGCTGTTAATTCGGGACCACACTCAGGACTGCTGGTGTAGAGGGAGGAAGTAAAAGACTTTCAGACACAGGAACTTCGGATTTGGGGGCTTGCCTATGTAAATCCCTATTAACTGGCCACCTAAGTGTCTTTCCTAAAATAAGGAAAGGCCTTAAACATGTATTAGTGCTGGCTTCAGAGCACCAACATAGTGTTTTAAATTCAAGGTTATTGAAGTATAATTTACATATAATGAGTGGAAATCCTTGCCTTATTCCTAATTTTAGAGAAAAAGCATCCAGTATTTTTACCATTAAGTATTGTGTTAGTTGTATGGGTTTGTTTTGCTTTTTGTAGATGTCTTTTATTGGCTTGATCCCTGTTTCTTGAGAATTTTTATCATGAGTGTTGAATTGTGTTAAATGTGTTTTGTTTTGTTTTTCTGCATTTGCTGATATAATTGTGAGAACAGTCAGGAGCCAAAAACCAGGTTTACAGGCTTTATTAGGGGAAAGAGACCTGCTGGGCTGTTTCAAAATAGGAGGGCAGCCACCCCTGCAGAGGTGAGGACACCTTTTGAGAGGAGGAATTGGGAAGGAATGGGGGCTTAGTGTACTCGGCACGTGCTGATTGGTGGCTTAATGTATGGTCCATATAGGAACAAGGGCTTAGGGTATTTGGCAGGTGTAGATTGGTGGTTCAATGTATAGTCTATATAAGGTATATGGTTAGTCACTCAGGTATTTCCGGGCTACAGGTTACGTCATACTCTGCCCACCAGGTAGGGGAAGGGAGGATCTATCAATAAGCGTGTGTGTGTGTGTGTGTGTGTGTGTGTGTGTGTGTGTGTGTGCCTTTTTCTCTTTCGTCTGTTTATATGGTTCATTACCTTAAGAGATTTTCAAATGCCGAGCCAGCCTTGCATTATCTGGATAAACCCCACTGATCAGGTGCCGTTCCCTTTTTACAGATTGATGGCTTTGTTAGTATTTTGTTGTTTATGTTCATGAGGGATTTTACTTTGTAGTGTTGAAATGACTTTCTAGGCCCAAGATGGAGCTGCCCCTGCCCGTTGCCACATCAAACGGAAACTTAGATAACTTTCATGTCCCCGTAAATGCTCTGCTTGACCAGAAACACAGTTGTCCAGTTAGCCAAACCTCAAATGCCAAGCTCTATATTTCCCTGTTCCTTATTCTTTATCCTCAGAAACGTCCTTTTCCACCCCAGGCTACAGTTCTCCAAGTGGAGGCTGTCTGTGAAGCGTTCAAGTGTGCTTGCATCACTAACTTGTCTTCTTTAATTTTTTTAAACCGTACTTTACTTTTTTTGTAATTTTTTGTCTCATTTTGCATCAGGTTAATGCTGACCTCATAAGATGAATTGAGAAATGTTCCTTACTTCTGTTTTCTGGAAATACTTATGTAGAATTGACTTGTTTGATCCTTTGACAATGGAACCATTGGGCTAGTCCCACCTTGATCATATCCTAGGAACATATTTCCAAGAAAGCCATCCCTAAAGACTGATCAGAGGCCACGTAGATTCAGAAATGTACTCTATTAGTGCAACCAGAATTCACCTGGTTCAGGGGACTGTCTCAAGCTAAACAAATAAGATCGATTTTCAAGCCCCCACTCAGCCAGGCACCGTACTGAGAGTTTTATATTGACACTGTTTTATGCAGTCTATAATCTAAAATGCCAGCATTTACACTGAGAGGCACACCTCTCCAGGAACCAGAATATGTGTATTCTCCAAGTAGAGCAGGCTTGGGGCAAACTACTGCCCATGAGTCAAACTTAGCTTGATGCTTTGTTGGAGCACAGGCCAAACTCGTTCTTCAGTTGTTTGTGCCATGAAGGTAGGTAAGTAATTATGCCAGACCGTGTAACCTGACCCACAAAGCCTAAAACATTTACTCGCAGGTCCCTCATCTGATGTAGTGACTCACAACCCTGAGCACATTCTGGAATCACCTGGTGGACATCTGAAAATGTAGTGATGTCTGCCTCCCCATCCCAGAAGTTCTTACCTAGAAGGCCTGGACTGGGACCTGGGCACAGGGGGTACTAAAGGTTCTCCAGGTGATCCCCTTGGCAGCCAAGACTGAGAATCATGGCTTGGTATTTGTGTTTGTTTTACTTTCCTCTCCACTCTAATTGTTCTTTTGCATTAAGCACTCATCTAGGGCAGTAATTTCCACATCTGGATGTGTATTCATCACTTGGGAAGGTTTTTAAACTAGTTTCCAAGACCCTACTCCAGACTGAATTAGAATCTCTAGGGGCTTAAGTTCCTCAGGTGGTTCTGATATGCAGGCATTTCTTTAAAAGAGGCCTGAACCTAGGGCACCCTGCTCTTATTAGCAAGAGTTTTGGATATTGATTGCATAACTAGAGCATTATTTAATGAGCATAGGAGTAGAGAAAAGGGATTTTTTGAGGCAGTGTAATGCAGATTGTAGTGATCCTATTGAATAGTCCAGCCTTATAGAAATATGTCATATCTAGTGATGACAATATTCAGTTCCATTAGTTATGGTATATCTAATTATGAATACACATCCACACCTGGGAACATATTTCCAAGCCCCTACTCAGCCAGGTACCGTACCAAGAGTTGCACAGTGCTGCATAAAAAGTAGCATGTTTCTCTTTCTGTTTCTCTTTTTATGGACTTCATAAGAACAAGTCATCCATTAATATTCTTTCTGCTGATAATCAGATACACAGGTTACATTATGGGAGATTAGATGATAGCTTTCCCCTAGTTCTGTCGTGACTTATACCCCCACCAGCTGGTGTGTTTCTCTAGTCTCTTCAGCATCACTTTCACCAATCATAGGACAGTCACTTTGGAATGGCTAAGCTCACTCAGGCTATATTTTTTACCCTGGACCACCTCAGTCCAATCCCCTGATGCACTTCACTACATCTCAAATAGTTTTTGCTCAACTGAGAATCATCTGTCAATCCTTCAAAACAGTGTCATCTGTGCTCTCTTCAGTTCAGATGACATGTACAAAATCATGGAATGCTGAGATGGAAGGGAGTTTATTACAGACCATCTTGTCTAATCTCAAAACAGCAATATTGTAGGTAATTTAATTGGGTACAGATCATGCTGGCGTGTTCTTTGAGGGACACCTCATGCTCCGGCTGACACAATTCTCAATGTTGGGTTTATAACCTGTCAGGTGTCCACCTAGCTGTGATTGCATAACCAGAGGATTATTTAGTGAGCACAGGAGTGGAGAAAAGGGGCAAGTCCATCTCTTTGCAGTACTACTGCTTGTCAAGTCACATCTCTCTGGGACTTACCCTATTTGTCTGTAAAATGAGGAAATGAAGTTGCTCTATGCTGTAGGTGATTAAGAGGATAAGATTAGGTGATGTAGAAAGATACTTTGTAAACAGGAAAGTACGTGTACTTTTGATTTGGGAAGAGCATCACACAGGAAGGAAAACAAAAATAAATAAATCTGAGTATCACTCAGTTCCTACAGGAGCTCCCAAACCTAAAATAGTCTTGGAAATGAGAACTCTTAGCACTTTATTTGTACGAGAGGGAGGAAAGGAGAGAGAATGAGAGAAACATTGATGTGAGAACACATATCCCATACATTCCCTCAACCTACATATGTGCCCCGAGCGGGAATGGAACCCACATGGGATGATGCTCCAACTAACCACACCGGCCAGGGCAAGAACACCTCGTGTTTTAAATGAGTGCTGTTTGCTAGTTAAGCAATCACTAATTTTCCTATAGGAAAAGCCATAGCAATGCTATCAAACAGAAGACCATCTGCTTTCGAGAGATCACAAAGAAGTTAATCAGCTAGTTGTGCTTCAAGGCATTTGTGTTATTACATATGGTAACTTAGAAAATGGGAGCTATGGAAGGATGTGAAAATACTATAAACTAATTTAAAGAGCATACGGGCTACTATATTTTTCAATTTATGTGCGAGCTGGCTTAACAAGTATAGCATATCAGTGGTTACTCTCCTGATGCATTAAATATGTAGCTTTAAATTCTTTTTACAAGTAAAAACAAAATTTTGTATTTGGTTCAACAAACATTTATTGAGGATATAGTAAGGAAACAGGCTGTACCTCCCCTCAAGATGCTCCTTGGCTGGTAGAGGAAGCAAACATTACAGAGCCCTGGAGAATGCTAGGATGGAAGGAGACCAAGAGCTGTGGGCTCTGCGGGATAGGGGGGCTGGACCAGGGTAGGAACAGAAAATGTCAAGGCTTCACAGAGGAAGCAACATTTTGGCCGAGACAGAAGTTTCAGTGTCACCAAGTGGGAGGCAGATGGAACAGTGTGTAAAGGATGAAAGCATGCGGTGCTCTCAGGGTCCAGGACAGACCCGGGATGGGTGTAAGCCAGTAAGACATGGATACCCTTTGACAGAAATGAGGAGTGAAGACTGGTACTGTAATATCACTTTTCTTCCTGATTTACTATTTATTCAGTTTTTACGTTTCTTTAGAAACAATTTTATTTATAATCTGATTTTTCCAATTATCCTTTGTTGCATATAGGAATATTATCATACCTGTCATGGATGAAACATAGTAGGAAAAATGAAAATAAGGTATTCTTTCAAGAGCTTCTATTTTAAGGATCTTGCATCTATTAAAAGCTTTTACTATCAATAGTACTTTGATGGGGTCTATAAAACAAAGCACTACCTAAGCAGAGGTAAAATTATAAATATTTAAAACTTCTATTATTATTTTTCTATTGAATGATTCATCATAATTTTTGCCAGTTGTCCTTCAAAATCCTAGAGAGGTCAGAAAGCCATTTTACAGACAAAGAAACAGAGGTCTCAGTGTGAGAGACTGTAGTATGCCAGGGAGGTTATTGTATTTGATCATATCAAGTGTCTTAATCCTTCCTGATACTATGAAGTTTCAGTTTCTTTTGTAAATCCCCAAAGGGCAAGTGTTTTGAGACTTTTTCTCTGTACCGAAAACACATCACACAATGTTCATAAAGTGCTCAGAGTATGCGGTCCTCCAGGTGCTGGAGTAATGTGTCCCCTCCTTGCTCGGGCCAGAAGCAAGGACATAACCACTGACTGTTCCTGAAGCGCTGACTGAGCCGGGCAGTACGCCTGACAAGTCAGAGTGCATGGCATGTGCATTGTTTTGAAATCACAATGAATCATGGGTCATTGGATGTGTCTTCGTCGGCATCTTCCTGAATAAGAAGTGCGTTGCTTCTCTTGTTCCAGCTGCTACACTTGACAATACTGTAGAAGCAAACAGGACATTTAAAAATTGCGACTAAGGCAACACAAATAGTCTGATTCCACCTTTTCCCTGATTATGCAGCTTCTGAGAAATTATGCAGATTATGCATAGAAAGAACATAACTGGTATTTTGAGTCCTATAGGCTCATTTCCATAGCATTCTGAAAAGAATTTAAAAACTACATTCTGCCCTAGCCTGTTTGGCTCAATGGAAAGAAGGTCAGCCTGTGGACTGAAGGGTCCCAGGTTCGATTTCGGTCAAGGGCGTATACCACGGTTGCAGGCTTACAAAGGCAACCCATTGATGTGTCCCTCTCACATCAATGTTTTGATCTCTCTGTCTCTCTCCCTTCCACTTTCTCTAAAAATAAATGGAAAAGTATCTTTAGGTGAGGGATTAACAAAACACACAAAAAAACTTCATGAGTTCTTTCTCTTCCAGATCCCTAAAATGTGCACTTGGCCCATTGTCTACTCTGTGTAGTCCACAAAAAATAATTATGACCCAAGTTATGATTGAAGTGCATGTTCGTAGCTATAAGTGAAGTAGGACAAGAAGCCACCTAGAAATAATTACAATAGTTATGTAATTTTCATTTTAAAATTATTGAATAGTACAGGGTTAATAAAAATCTCAGAAGACCACCTACATTGACACTATTAGAAGCATTATTAAGAGGATAACTACCTTTAATCCAGCTGCACTGATTTTTCCTGTTATAAAAGTAATGTGTTCATAACAGAATATGAAGACTATCATGAAAAGTACCCACTATTCAACTCTCCATGCAGGCAATTCTTATACTATTTTTCATGATATGGATGCACCATCTTTAACCATTGTTGTACATTTTACTTATTTAAAAAAATTCTGCCACAATGAACTTCTTTATATGTAAGTCTTGGCATTACTAGTCATTTCCTTGGGATAGGTTTCTAAAAGGAATCGCTGGGTCAGATATTAAGAACTTTTAAGAAAGCTTTTGATACATGTTTATGAATTGTTTTCTGAAAATGAGAGTGCCAAATAACATTACTACCAGCAATATATAAGGTTGATTGTTTCATCATGTACTTTTAATTTTGCCAATAGGCAAATAATTTCTTTTTTAAAAAGATGCCTAATAAAAATCACTTTTCATCAAAATCACAAAGGAACTGTAAGTACTACTGCACTCTGGCTTACACAGACCAAGGTATCAGAACTTAATTGAGACAATATATACTGTGGTCCTACAACCAATGAGATATGGGCCAGCTCTCTAAGGAGTTCACAGCCCCGGGAGAATGTTACAGCCTGTGCACATAGGTGCTGTCCTCCTGTATCCATAGCCACCTCCCAGAGTGCCGAGGAGAAGGCAGTGATGCCTGAAGGCTGGGCCCCAACTTCTCCTGAGGCCTCATGGCCATGCTATCCCCACATGGAAGGGGCCAAGCCCAGCAGAGACAAGTGAATGAGCTCAGAGCTCAAGGCTCTGGCCCCAAAGAATGTGTCAAATATATCTGCTTGGGAACTTTAGCAATCACTTACCTAATTAGCTTATACTTTTTTCTTAATTGAAAGGCAAAGGCATATGTTTATGCCTCTGTCTTTTCATTTTATGTACTATTCATCAAAAGCATTTTGTACTTTGTATTTATGTGGATACCGACAATTATAAAGGGAATGATTATAAAAGCCATCCCTCTGGAAAGAGAATTCCTAACATTCAGTGCCTACTATCTGCTCAGCATTATCCAAGAATCCTGATTAAAATATATCTTCTTACAGTAATCTCTGACCACCATGGGACATTACATGCTAGGAAATCGTAGTCTAAATATATATCTATACCTAGTCCGAGAGGCTAATTTAATCCATTGTTAATATTTAAAGAGATAGGGCCAACTTCTCAGAGTCTCTATCTGACCCAATCTTTCTTCTAGTTCTGGTCAGCTATGTCACTGTCTCTTTTTTCCTAAGTCTCCAAAATTATTGACAGATATTTTCACGTCTAAATTTTTTGAGAAATGTACATTTTGAGGCCAAACTTCAACAGGCCTATGTACTTTACTGGTAAGGCTATGGAATTCATTTAATTCAGCTATCCTTTGGTAAAATGATTAAAAATAAATACATACCATAGACTGATCACTGGAATTAGTAATAGACCAGCAGACAGCAGAAAGGTGAAGCCTGTGTACCTTGCAACAGTTGCTGAATAAATTCCATTAAAAGCAGAAACTGCAATGACTCCACCAAGTGTTTCAAAGAAAGCAATACAAGCAAACAGAGTCCCTGTTTAGGGGTGGGGTACAGAAAAAAGAAAAGACTGAGTTACACAACAACAAAAATGAATGGAGAAAACTGTTAGTCATTGATAAGAACAAACATGAGGGCACTACTTGGTGAGGGAAAGCTATCCCCTCAGAATCCCTGAGAAGACAGTAACCCATTTTGTGGGTGAAGAAACTGAGGTAAAGAGTGCTCCTTGCACTTGATGTAAGAGATGTTGAAAAAATAGTTGACCTTGACCAACACTGGGATTAAGGGCACTCTCTCTCCTTCCCCTGCAGTTGAAAACTTAACTACAATTGTCCCTTGGTATCCACACACCATTGCATCCAGGACCCCTGTAGATACCAAAATCCATGGGTGCTTAAGTCCCTTATATGGAGTGGCCTAGAACAATACAGAGTAGTTCAAAGGGCAACAGGATAAAATTGAAAGTTATCACAATTCAGAACAGAAAATTCTAACATGTAAACTAAACATTTTAAAATGTCACTATGTTTAACAATCCTATATAATAAAAGGACAATATGCAAATTGACCCTAATAGCAGAATGACTGGGAATGACTGGTCACTATAACACACACTGACCACCAGGGGGCAGACACTCAATGCAGGAGCTTCCCCCTGGTGGTCACTGCACTCCCACAGGGGGAGCTCTGCTCAGCCACAGCCAGGCTGAGGGCTGCCAGTACAGCAGTGGTTGTGCTGGGAGCCTCTCCTGCCACCTCAGTAGTGCTAAGAAAGTCTGACTGCAGCTTACGCCTGCTCTCCACTGGCAAATGGGCATCCCCCAAGGGCTCCTGGGCTGCCAGAGGGATGTCTGACTACCAGCTTAGGCCCAATCCCCCGGGGAGCAGGCCTAAGCCAGCAGGTGGACATCCCCTGAGGGGTCCCAGACTGCGAGAGGGCACAGGCTGGTCTGAGGGGATCCCCTCCCCGCCGAGTGCACACATTTTTGTGCAATGGGCCTCTAGTATGAAATAACTTTTTAAAAGTCTTTATAAGTAAATGAAATAAAATGCAAACAAAAATAAATTATGCATCCTGATAAGTCTATTTTGGCTCTAAGTCAAGCCGTAGACTTTTCTTTCCCCCCTCAAACAGCTTGAGATATAATGCTCTGCTTGCCCTGCTTGTACCATAAACTCACCCTTTTAGACAGTACCATTCAGTGCCTTTTAGTGTGTTCATGGAGTTAACCATCACTACTAATTTTAGAACATTTTCCTCATCCCAAAAAGAAACTGTACCCATTAACAATCACTCCCTTTCTCCCAAGCCACTGGAAAGCACTAATCTAAGTTCTATCTCTATGGATTTGCCTTTTTTGAACATTTCATATAAATGCAATCATATTTATATGATAATGCGGCCTTTTGTGACTAGCTTCTTTCATTTAGCATAATTATTTCAAGGCTCATCCATGTTGTAGCATGGATTTTTATCTTTTTATTGCCAAATAATATTCCATTGTACTGACATGCCACATTTTGCTTATTCATTCATCAGTTCATGGATATTTGCATTGTTTTTACTTTTTCGCTATCTATAATAATAGAAGCATAATATGCTAATTAGACCAGACGACCTTCCAGATGAAGCCTAGGTGGCAGGGCCGATCCCTTTGCACAAATTTCATGTATCAGGCCTCTAGTTACAAGTAATACTGCTGTGAACATTTGTGTACAAAATTTTATGTGGACGTGTGTTTTTATTTCTCTTGTGTACATACCTTGGAATGGAATTGCTGAGTCATAAGGTAACTACCTATAACTTTCTGAGGAGCTACCAGGCTGTTTTGCAAAATGGTTGTATCATTTTACACTCCCACCAGCTGTGTATGAGGATTCCAGTTTTTCCACACCCTCACCTACACCATCTTTTCCATTTTAGCCATCTTATAGTTTTGATTTGCATTTTCCTGATGCCTAATAATGTTGAACACTTTTTCATGTGTTTACTGGCCACTTATATATCTTCTTTGGAGACATGTCTATTCAAATACTTTGCCCATTTTTTCAATTGGTTGTCTTTTTTGCTGTTGAGTTTTATGAATTCTTATATATTCTGGACATAAGTGCCTTATCAGACATATGATTTGCAAATATATACTCCCATTCTGTAGGTTGTCTTTTCACTTTCTTGATGGTGGATAAAAGGTTTTAATTTGAATAGAGTTTAATTTATCTATTTTTCTTTTATTGTTGTGCTTTTGGTGTCATAACCACTGCATAATTCAAGGAAGCAAATAGAGTTTTACATACTATACTTAAAAATGTTTATGTGAAGTTTTCCACTTATCATCACACATTCTATAAACAGCTATATGAATACACTATACAGCTCTATCTTGTGAGTAAAAGAGAATCCAGAAATATATTTTTAACTGATTGAATTATGCAGCCTTCCCCAGTGTTGACTAACCTGCCATAAAAAGAATAGTGTAATTATGAATTATTCATAAATAATTAATATGAACATGTGCATCAGGCTAAGACATGAAACAAAAGAAAAGTTCCAAAGTTCAATGATATCCAGATGATAAAAACGGGAAGCACCTGCTTAGGCATACACCTGACATTTTATTAGTAACTAGTTCTAACTAGAAATCTAATTTTTGTTTTCCTTTGTACTGGTTATTACCTGTCCTCCCCTTCAGCTCTTTGCTCTTCTTGCCTTGCTTTATACTTGGGAAGCTCACTCCACAAATTCTATGACTTGGACTTCCTTGATGGCCCAACTTCCTATTGCACTCGGTTAATAGGACGAAGGAGGTTACTGGGATGTCGTGTTTCTTCTCTGTGCCCTCTCTCCTTGGGCCAGCCTGTGTGGGCGCCTCCACGTGCACACTTCTCCCCACTGGGTTTCATTAACGTCTCTTTAATGAACCTTCTGAGTGGAGTCTTGTTTTTTGCTAGGACTCTGATTCAGGCCCAGCCTAAGAATATAATTAGAGGCC
Source organism: Murina feae (assembly GCA_004026665.1). Taxonomy (NCBI): domain Eukaryota; kingdom Metazoa; phylum Chordata; class Mammalia; order Chiroptera; family Vespertilionidae; genus Murina; species Murina feae. The sequence goes on along the minus strand of PVJC01012767.1, from coordinate 3,748 downwards.
TACATATTATATTTTAAATATTTACAAGTCATAATTTTGATTAACAAGCTGTTAACTAAGATATGTTTTGCCTTCCTACTCTAAGAAATATACCTTTGCAATAATTGGGAAGGTCACACATAAATTCGAATTCTCAGGCTTTTTAGGATTCCATGTAGGAACCTGACAGCTCTGGGAGAGCTGGCCTTTGGCCTTCGGTCCCCTGCAGGCTGCATCCCACCATGTGTTCTACCTCTTGCTCCCCCCTGCTCAGCAAGGGCCTTTACACATGGCTGTGTACATCCTGCTCTGCAATTCCAAGGTCAGGCCAGTCTCCTATGAAGAGTCACTGCTTGGCTATCCCTTTGGTCAGGAGGTGAGCACACTGAGGTCACGGTCCTACTTCAGGAGAAAGGGTCTCAGGAAGAGGATTATGTAGGCATCACTGGATATGAGCCCAAGCTGTCTGGCAATGATTATGGAGACCTAGGTACCCAGACTGTAGTCTAGAGGGGAGAGAATTGTGGGCTCCGAGGGCATATCCATCTGGCCCTGAGGTCTCTTCTCCTCTTGGGGTGGGGCCTGGCAAGAGCAAACCTTCTAAACTATGAGGCCCTTGGCAGGGGGCTCCCTTGTCTGAATAGAAGCCTCTCCCTAACACAGAACTTACCACTTAATTCAAAAGAAGTCTGTGCAGTCCTGGCCGATTTGCTCAATGGATAGAGCATTGGTCTCTGGACTGAAGGGTCCCGGGTTCAATTCCGGTCAAAGGCACATACCTCAGTTACAGGCTTGATCCCCAGCCGTAGTTGGGGCACATGCCGGAGGCAACCAATCGATGTGTCTCTCTCACATACATGTTTTTCTCTCTGTCTTTTCCCTTCCCTTCCACTCTCTCTAAAAAACAATCAATGGGAAAAAATATATCATCAGGTAAGGATTAAAAAATAAAAAAAGAAGTCTATGCAGAAAAAAAGGCTATAGAATACTCTGAAGAAGCAAACATTGATTGTGCATAGATTTGGGTTGGGATAGGTTTTGATTCATTATATTCCGAGTTAAACTCACCTTGTTCAGTAGAATGAACCACTTTTGACATCATGGACCGTAGAACAGAAAGCGGCACAATAGTGAAGAGGAAGAACAGCCTGACTGTGAGAGAAATGGTTAGAAATCAGAACACTAATGGTCAATTTTATGTAAAACACTTTGTCTTTAAGTATTTTATTTCTATTAGCATCCCAAGTCATTGCATCTGAAGATTGAATGAATTATAGAATTCTACTTAGTGAATTAAGATAGACTATAGACAGGTCAGTTTAAGGTGAGTTTACTCTCAAATTCTTAATTCCAATGCTAAGAACAAGAGTTCATGGAAGTCTTAGGTCCGGATATACCAATGGGGATTGATCTGCTATTTCCCTAATTATTGTAGTAATCGCTTGTGTAGCAAGTGGAGACTGTTAGTTTTTTCTGTTTGCTTTTTGTTTTTCAGAGTTGGTATTTTTAGTGTTAGCATTTTTTAAATTATATTGTGTCTTTTATTGATAAATTAATTCTTTATCTTCTTGCTTGTTCATCATTGTGGCTGAAAAACTTCATGGACACAAATTGTATCGGACCATAAATTATGACCCTTAATAGTCAGTATAGTATTTTTAAGAATATGATAAAATAGTAATATGTTACATTTGCAGATCACTTTAAAGTTTTCAACATGTTTCCACATAGATGAACTTGGCCTTGTCAACTCTAAGGGAGAACTAGGATTTATTGAACACCAGGCATTGTGCTAAGTGCTTTACTGTAATCTCTTCTAATATTCATTATAATCCTTAGTACTATACCCATTTTACAGGTGAAAGAACGAGGGCTCAGAGTATTTAATTAACCTGCCCAAGATCATCTCGTGCTGGGGATGGAAATTAAGCCCCATTCTGTTTGGTTACCCTGCTTCCCTGCAAAGTATCAAGAGGATGACACTGCCTTTTGTAGAGGAAGACAGACTATATCTTTCCAAGGTCCCAACTTACAGGTCCTTTAGTTCTTTTGAACGCAGTATCTCACTCAAGCCCTACAAAAGCCACTTATGAGATAGGTAATTAGAAAGCAATCCAATTTGCCAAAAGTGGTTCATCAAAAGCTAATTTATGAAATGACCAATTTGTCAAAAGATCAATATGCAAATCCTTGTCATAGGGAATTATTTTTCTTGAATGTATTCAGTGAGTATGAATTTTTCTTCTAAATCTGTATACTTTACATAATTGTCTTAATGTTTTTATTTAAGATAAAGTAGCTTTGTTAGTAACATTTTAAGAAATACTAAATTTGGTGAAAGCTATATTGAAGAATTGATTCATAAGAAGAATGTTCCTCAGAACAATTATTTGGAAAATATGCACATTTGGAAAACTGTGGTTATTATGTAAATTACTTTTTCAAACAAATTGGTGCTCAGCTTCTGGAAAACTAGCTTTTAACACATTACCATTAATTGAAGTAGAATGCATTAAACAGAGAATTTTATATTATTTCTCACCCAATGGACTAAATTCATTTGACATAAACTCCAAATTCACAGCTAGTTCTAAGGCTACATTTTTAACTCACCTAAAAGCATCACCAATGTTGTTCTGGCAAACGCAGTCATAGCCATTCCCACCATGGTGGTAAAAATTCCAATGAAGGCCATGTAGATATCTTCCACACAGTAAGAAAAAAGCCATATTCCTAGGAAGCTACTCAAAAAAGAGACACTACCCAAAGCTGACCCATAACCTATAAGAACTTCATTCCAGCAGAGTGGTGAATCCAATTCATAGAGGATAAAAATGGGGGAAATGCCACTTATCACAAAAAAATAAGTGATCATTGTGAAAAGTAACAAACAGAGCAAAGACCTCTGCCCACTGGAAGGATTTTTGAAAAGCATGTAAGTGCGGTGAAATAGGTTTTTAAAGCCTTCACTACATGATATGGAAACATTCTGAGATAAAGACCCCTCCATTGAATCACCAAGAAAAAATAAAATATAAATCAAGTTAACAGTATGAGCCATAGTAATAATGAAAAAGGACCACACAAAACCCAGTTCTCTAATAAAATAGCCAGAAGACAGCCCTGTCAATCCAGTAACAAGGCCAAGTATGAAGTCGATGATAGCTATTCGAATTGTTCTTTGTTTTTCTTCCTTACATTGATCAACTATGTAGGCGAAACTGGCACCCAGAAATGTGGTAGAATTGCCGAAAAGGGCCCCAATGAAGGTAGATGCAATCAAAAGCTGGAATGGAAAGGTGAAATAGGAAAGCACACAGAGCCAGGCACTGGTCACAAGAGCGCCGGCGGAAGTCAAAATCAAAGGGAATTTTCGTCCGTGATGATCACTGTGGGACAGAAGTATGAACGTGGACACTAGACCAGGAATTAACCCACTTATGTCCATCTGCAGATTAAAAAGAGACACTTTTTTCTGAACTTCCTGCAAAGAAATAAAAAAGAAGTCAGTGTGTTTACAGAGGTTTGTAGAATGCATATAAAAATAGCATGGGGTATACTACGCATTGCCATAAGGTCAGGTATGGGGAAGCTGGTGTGTGGGCTTACACAGCTAAAATCTTCATCCCGTTCACAAAGCACACATCAAAAGGTGATGTCCTCATTGCTCAGTCATAACATTCAAATTCCATGGTGGGGACTTTAGCCAATAAAAATAACAATGTGTGCATTAATGTGTCTTTGTCTCACATAGGGGATCCATAGACCC